>UFQX01005298.1:772098-785620 GCA_900497675.1 Arapaima gigas | reverse complement strand
CCCCCCCCCCCCCCCCCCCGCAGGGCTGCTTTGACTGAGCAGAAAAGCATGACTATACACTCATAGCTGAATTACAGTCCCACACACCCATAATGTCTGATCAGAGCTGTAACCTCGCACAGAAGATCACACAGATACGCAACTACACCACTCCTATGCGCCTATACCGTGTTCAAAAAACAGTCTGGCGCAACTGACAGTTTTTTTAGGACCAAAATGCGTAATCCTTCCGTTGTTCGGAAGTCTGTCGGAAAGGCTCGGACCGAGGATTTCACGTTCACGACGAGGAAATATTCTTTTCCATCTCAGGAAGAGACTGGGTATTAAAAGCCAAAGTAATTATGTCATGTGCAAATCCGATATACCCTACAAGCACCATCGCACTAACCAAGGTGAGCAAGTGCTCCTGCGGAGATGCTGCTCTGACCACCGAGGTGAAATTACCTGATCATGTCAGTCAAGTACTGGTGGGCTTCCTTCGCCTCGGGGTGCGTGGCTTAATTAACACAGCTGAGATGGGAGTCAGGAGACGAGATGGCTGGAGATATGAAACTCCACAGCGGGTTTACTGCTCTGGCCAATGACAGGCCTGGGGGGGTCCTCTGTAGGATTTCTCTGCAGGAGAATCTTAACTGATTGTCACCCAACTGGGCCCACAGGCTCTATGTAGGGGGGGGGGTCCCTGCTACCGCAGCCGTCGTCTTCACGCTGCTTTCAGGTGACAGAGTCTGTCTCGGCACTGCTTCAGTCCTACTGTGGCCCCTTTATTGTTCCACGCATTTTGCATCTCATGGAAATCCAGCAAAGGCCAACAATAAGCTGTGTGCTGTTGCCCCTCCTTCTGTGGTCATCTACAATAATCTGTCACCCCACCATAATCCGCAGACAAATGTAGGATTTGATCAGCAGAATTTACATACATACATTCATCTGTTGAACAAAGACCCATGGACTGCACTGTTATTTCCTTCACACGCTTTACTAACTCATCTATAAATTTATTTCCTTATCTGACACTTTTCTCCAAAAGGAGGGGCCCTGCAGACGGAGGTGGGATTCCACTTCAGCAGGAAGGCTGGGTTCGTTCAGTATTTCGGCCCGCTATGGTATCTGCCGACTTAAGAATGAATAAAAAATAAAAACAACGTCCACCTAGTCGAAGTATGTGAGGCGGAAACTGCAGACATAGGACATCTCATTGAGATACTTGAGACGTGGAGAGAACTAATCTTTAATCGGCGACGTATTTTCTGGAGGAAAAGTACATTGTAATGTGTAAACATTATTCATACTACGGAAATATTAGCATGAAGCACCGATTTCCAGCACTGCGGTAACACAAGGTGCAGAGACAGCAGCTCTGGTTTCTCAGACCTGAGCTGCTGTTTCTGCTTAAAAAGCCAGCACTGAAAGATGGCTGTAATGTAAAAGAGTGACTGTGATGATGTCAGTCAACGGAAGAAAAAAGCAAAAAGAAGCAAAATATTAGAAAATTGCACAGCGGGTGTCATTCTGTCAGCTACATATGGCCTTAAAGATGTAAATGTGTTGTTTCGTGGTGTTGGATTAAACCTCTTATTAGATTAGCCATTATTCAGATGGCTGCAGAACTGAATATCCTGCAGGACACGTAACTCTTGTGAAGGTCAAAATATTGAAGAAAAGAGGTGACCTCGGATTGCTCAGCCTCTGGTTTCTTAAACCGCTTCTCTTTAAGCAGTGCTTCTGTTTTATTCGTCGGTTTTTGAGATGAAATGAAAGATGCAGTATACTTACTAATGGCGCGTGAATCCTTTCACGTCGCGTTAAATAGAACCTCCACCTGCATGGAAACACGTGATGCAGAGGCAGTTGAGAGTGAATTATTCTTACCTTTATTTTGCGTTAAGCTTCTGCATGTCACTGTCAATAACGGATATATAGACTTGTCCCTTTACTGCCACCGGCACAGCATGAGATCAGCTACAGGGTTCTTGCTCCATGTTGGCCTGGTGACTTCACACAGATCTCTGCAGATCTGCTGGGGGCACATTAATTCGTTTAACTTCCCGACCTCATCCCAAACAGGGTCTACCAGCTTTACGGGTGAGGACTGTGGAGGTTGTGGGGGCAAAATAAAGGCCCTGTCAAGTTTGTGGACCCATCCTGACATGTTGTGTGTGTTTTGTGACGTGGAACACTGCACTGCTGGAGGTATCACTTTGAGAAAGACCAGCCAGGTCGTGAAGGGATGGATGAACCTCTGGCCAGTATCAGAGGTATGCTGTTACTCTGGTATTCAGAATTCCAAAAAAAAAACCATTATGTGCCAAGAAATCATTCTCCGACCCAATACACCACCGCCGCCAGCAGGTACCAGCCAGGTGTATCTTATAAAGTGGCCACTGAGTGTATAAGTATAAAAATGACAAATGTGGAAAAAGCGGGCAGTTAAATACAGACGGTCCTACCGTACGGCTTGAGCTGCTGTCCGTGGTGCTGACCTGTGCACATCTTTGCGTTTTATTATAAAATAATAACCATAAGTAATCCACAAACTTCCACAACTGCCAGCAGAATTTGTAGACTGACTCAGAGGTCAAAGTTAAGAAAGAAAAGCCTTTATTTAAAAATCTGCAGACCAGAGACAAGCTGAAAAAATGCGAGCATTTTGCTAGTATAACGTTACAATTTTGTTTGTGTGTGTCAGAGAAAGGCTATTTATTTATTCATTATTGTTGTTTATAATTTAATAGCCCGATGGCGGATGGACGGGGGACGCCAACGCGATGACTGGGTGACCCATTTAGTGGGGAATCGTGATTCTAGCGCAAAGCTAATGATGCGTGTAGCTCAGAAGAGGCTTTTACCCGGATTTACACCGGTTTCGCCTTGAAATAATGCAGCGTCACTCTTCACAGTTTTCCAGCCATTTCTAAGATGTAAAATTAAAAACGTGAAACAGTCTCGCATTTCGCACACAGCAGCGTAGTATGAAAAAAATGTGTTCACTAACCCTAATATGACAAAAAAGAAGACCATGAGAAAAAGTAAGGAGCCCGAACTCCTAAAGCAGTTTCACAGCGATTTAAATACCCCAAAATATGTGCTCCAAAGCCACCTTTTTGTCCCTCAGAGCAAAGAAGCTTTTGAGGCTCCTTTGAGTCCTTTAAGAACTGCGGCACGGAAGACACTGAATTTGACAGGACTCCGTCTGAACTTTCTCTACATGACGGTAATGTTTTATTCACGACTGAAGACGAAGGCTGGAGCACGGAGGGCCGTCCTGCGGTCACTGAGACGCGTGTGGGCTTGACACAGCTAGTGTGGAACCTCGTGAGGCTCCTCGGGATGTAAGACGAGCCTGAAGAATCGACCCCAGCTCACAGCTAAGAGCCTGACACAAGTCCCACCAGTGAAGAGTTGCTCTGTAAACTGTACAAATGTGCAACCACGAACCACAGATAAATGTACTGGGAAAAACCAGATTTGTGTGAATGCAGGTGTGATGCAGTGTAATGATACCAGGACTGGGTGTAGAATTGTTGTGTGTTAGGAGCCCCCCTAAGTGATTGTGCCTAGTGGTCTCCACACACACACACACACCAGGTAGTGCTGCCAGCTGCCGACATTCACTTGCAGAAAGTTGTGCCTGTAGATGAACTGAGATGTTGGGCTGAGGAGTGATCTGCCTGTCATGGGCCCCATCTTAGAAACACACTGCGAATGCAAACAGCTGAGATTGACGACTGCACTACGTAATGGTCGGTTTTTACTTCTGCACACTGTAGAGAAAAACTCCCTTTATAGGTACACAGAATTGCACAAATGAAAAAAGTTTTCTCCTTGCCTAGAATTACATGGAATTTCACAACACACTTGAGGTAATGATGGTAACAACAACAACAACAACAACAAAAACAATAATAATAATAATAATAATAATAACCGAAAATACAGAATACATTTAACTTTCAACAGCCGACATGAGAAAAAAATGTATGGGTGACTACAAATTGGTTTAGACTAGATGCTCGTATGATGCTTAGTTACTAAGTAATAAATTTATGAAAGTGTTCATTGTTTTTAAAGCCACCCTTGAGTGTATTTCACTTGTCTTTGTTCTTGCTTTCTGAAAATGTAAGATTCATTTAGAAGCCAGGTTCAGAAATAAACACTCCAGGGGGATTTGCTGACCCAGTCGCTTCATAAAATTCAGACATGACCCCCAGCCTGGGTGCTGGTAGCTCCCCCCCCCCCCCCCAGTCATTCACACAGTTTCTTAAACAGCAACTCACACATCAGTGTGGACTGTTCTGCCCTATAGAACCAGTTTGGCTTCTAACCAAACCCTCAACTCTCACATCTTGGCAACACTGGACTAACAAACTATAATGTTTAGTTATGCGTGTCATAGGATTACCTTCATTCAACAGATCATGCTTTGGGGTTTTCCAATATTAAATTATTTGCACACACCACACCGATTTGAGGAAATTTAGCACTATACTCAAATATAGAATGCTGGGCACACCTTGAATTCCCACGAAGGATGAACTGACACAAAGAAGGTGTTTCGCCGAGAGGAAAACGGGGCAGTGTGACTGGAAACTGTGTTTCATGCCCAGTGCTGCCCCCTGAATTCTGCTCCCTCATTATAATAAAATGCCAATATTTATTCACTTTGAAAGGTGATTATTAAAAGAACAGCTACCAGTGCAGTTGTTTGTCGGTAACTGAAGATGTCTGAGGTCATTGAAGTTTCGCCGTTGCCATGGCACACTTACCCCTTCTGAAGCACAGCATGGGAGCTCTTGTACGGATGCTTTCTGACTAAATGACCTTCCTGAAGATGTGAGGCAGCCCCTCTGTTACCAGCCCACAGGGTCCCCAGTCTTCCTTTGGTGACGTTCCATTTGTCACCTCGGACATCCGTTAAAATATCGGCTAAAATAAGTTGCGAATGTGAAAATTGTAACAATTCTATTGCCCTTATTGTTTCCTCACAATAACTCGTCTTGCTAAGTCACACAAGAATAGGCAGTTCTCATCTGCCTAAAAATGAGTGTTTGGCTTATGTTGCAACTTTTAATAGTTAAATTCGACACTTGCTTTTATTCAGGTTTGTATTATTTTGGGGAGCAACAGCCGTTTTACAGGTGATTTAGATGGAATGAGTTACAGCGTCAGAAGACTGAGGCACAGATGCTACTTACAGTTATTTACCTTGGGGTTTGAGGTACAGCGTACTTCGCTGTACTTTGGTCGAGGTAGATGATCAAAAGTAACATCTGAACTGTGGGCCTTCAAATCCACCCCGACGACATCAAACTATGACTTCGTATCTGTTTACGCGAATCACTGCTAACCCATCAGTATTCAGCCTATGCCGGTATCACTTGTGCTCAGAAAAACAGGAGCGACAAACTTGTTAAACATCAGGCGCATTCAGTTGGCACGTACATGCCCAACTGTTGTGGAGAAGCGTGCATGAAGGACTGTGGCTATTGATGACATGAAGGTAACGTGTAGTGACATTGGGAAAAGGAGGCGACGTCACGCTGAATTAAGCCGGCTGTGAATTTCATACCAAATGCCACAAACTTCACCGAAACATCGTTGGCCATACAGCCAGCGGGGGAACACGAATGCCACACACCCACAGCACGCTCAACTCCAAGCAGACGCTGTCACTCAGATTATAACGCTAACTTGTTCCAGTTCATCTGAGGTATACAGCTGGCTGACAAACACTAACTTCATTAACCACATTATATGCCAGACCCTGATGGACAGACTTCACTGCGGTAGATGAAGATGATGAAGAGCAGCTGCTCACAGTTGAAGCCCATCAGAGGAGCCGGTAAAGCGGCTGGTCTGAGGCCTGGAGAGGGACTTGGGACCTGGGCAGGGTTAGAGGGCAGTGAGAAGGCTCCTTAGAAGGTGCTCTGGTTTGTAATGTGCGGGCCAGTTTTGCATTTGCCCGCTTTGTACCTGTTTACGAGGTTCTTCTACACATTCCTACGGTATTCAGCTTTCTTGAGAGTTAATACAGCCTTTGTTAGTGTGGAAGACCTGCTGCTGTGTCCACCTCCACCCCACAACAGGCCAGGATGTCTTTGCGATTTCTAGCTGTGCCGCTTCCGGCTCTGTGTGGCTGTTATCTAGGCCTGTGGTGTGTTGATCCATTAAAAATTAAGCGATACATATATTTATGAGACAGAAATTCATTAAAGGAAAAACCAGCTGCAGACAGAAGACAATATTTAAGACTGGTTTAACGTAAGGTAAGTCATAACTACTCCCGACCTGGAGAAAGCTTCGCTTTGTGCAGATTGACATGTTTCTGCTTGTTTCAGTTTTAATGTTTGCGACACCTTGTAAAAGAAAATGCAACTCACAGCTCCAGCTTAACTCTGAACTCCTTGCTGGGGCTTCAGAAGGTGGTGAGGTGATAGAAAATGACAGGATGCTTCAGACAACTGACTGTGTTCTCAATATATCCTATAACAGCCTTTGTGATTTGCTGTGATTTCTGCCGGCAGAACCACCTCTCCCGGCGGTCCGGGCTGTTAAACCAAACGGGTGATTTAAAATGTTAATGCGGGTGACAGTAACAGCACAGTCACTTCTGGGTAATTGTTCATTCATGAAACAGAATGGATGACTTTCGCATACAGTTTGTGAGAAGAACGTATTTAAAAAAAATATATTTTTATGCTGCTTCAAGCAATGACCTTTAAAATTTGGGGGATGGAGGGCATTAAAAGTGGTCTTACTGTCGGTTGGACAGGAAGGGAAGATTTTACTCGCCCAGCGGGGTCTTGTAGAGGACTATCAAAACCACCCGACAGAACAGTAGAAAGCGGGTGCTTCGGAATGTCCCGGAAAGCCCCACTCATGGAACCTCAGCCTCCCTCCATCATCCGGCACAGAGTTGCTCTTCCGCCCCTGAACATCAACAGTGCTAAAATATTCTGTGAGGATCAGATTTCTTACTTTTTGCTTAGCTGGTGCAAACGGGAACTTGCAATGGGATTAGATGAGCAGATTGATCGCTGGTCAACCTGTGGGGCTTTTACGTTCTGCTTTTGTATGGGTTTCCTCCCGCAGTCCGGCGTCGAAATTGCATTTTGTCATTGGCATGTTGTCCAGGGCTGTTTAGCGTTTTCCTTTTGACTCGAGTTTATGTAGAGTGCTTTGTGTTTCCTAAAAAATTAATTTTCAAAGGTATTTAATGGAAGAAGTTTAGCGAAAAACCTCGCAGGATGTTCTGTGTTGTCACATCTGAGCAGGAAAAAGTCAGAAGTTCTTTGAAACAGCGCGGGTGGCTTATTTTGAGATAAACAAACTTAAATAAGCAGTTATAATTCAAGTTTTCAAACGTCAAATAAGAGGCGCCCTCTAAGGAGCAGACAGACTGCAAGGTCTCCTGTCTCAGCGGTGCGTACAGGGATTCAGCTCCTTAAGTTTGATGTTTCTTCTGGCATAAAAGATATTCAAAAGCAGGTGCCCCTTCAATCAAAGTGTGACCTCAGAGACGTGGTGCAGGGGCTTCTCCTCTGCCTTTAGGTGCACAAGTTTGTCACAGTGAATTACAGGATTCATTTTTACAATTTATTGCTATGATTGCTTAATGTCGGCCGGCATTAAGGAGGAGCTAAACTGCAGATGAAGGTCCAGCATTTTATTTATAAGGCGGAAAGTTGTGTCTCACTAATAAGTCACACAGCTGTACTCATGCTGAGCTGGACAAGTTTAAGAAAACATAATTGTCATGGTTGCTGCTGGTACGTTTAGTGGGAAAAGTGGTCAGCAGGACACGGAAACCAATGTGTTCAGGATAAGAAATCAGAGACTGAATTTTCCATCATGCATGTGTTTTCAGAAACTTTCCCACTTGCCAGACCCCCCCCCCCCCTTCCTGTGTCACAACACTCGTGTCTATAAGCTGCTCCCCTTCACTTTGGATCACAGCGGACAGACACCGAGGCCGAGAGTGGAGCGGTCCTGTCTGACAGTGAGGGGGATGCGGCCTTCCACGAGAACCCGAGAGCTGCTCCGGGACTCAGCAGGCGCCCCTCTCTGCAGGAGGTCCCAGGTCCACATCAGCAGCTCACTGACAAAGAGCCTGAGAGCGACGGAGAGAGGCGTGCTCTCTCGACGCCTGAGGACAACAGTTTCTTTCAGCATCAGCTAAGTCTGTCTGTTTATCCGTTTTAAACCTCTGTGGGAAAAGTATGGGTGAGAGCTTCAGTGTCTTTCCTGCAGTGTTGCTAGTGTTAGTTATCACATGGTTCTCCTCATAGGGGCCCATTGAGCTGTTTGCCATCGCTGACTGAACTGGTCTTTGCAGGTATTTCGTTCTGTAGCTTGTTACCCCTGAAGAATGAGGTTTAGCAGAAGTAATTTCTTTTCTATCAGAATAACTATAACTAATGTATGCAGTAAATATCAATAGCGCAACATCCAAATATAAACACGCTCACTCAGAGTTAGATAGAAGCGGTTGGGCAAGTATTTGAGTGATAAATACGATGAAGTTTCGAGTGCCCAAGGTCAGAAAAACAGTCGTGAAAATGAAGTGCAAATCTGACCCCGGGCCAAATTGCAGGCAGCTGCAATCCAATCTCTGATCTACGTATTTATTTCATCTGGATGGGTTTGGGCTTTGAGGAAACAATTCAAAGCGCTGTCACTGGGAGAACAATAAATATTTGATGTAGGAACCGTGTTGACATTTGCAGAGTTTCCTCTTGCGCTCCGACTTTCTGGGAGCCTCGGCAGCTGTAACCACAAAAAAACGCAGCGACCCTCAGAGACTTGCGGCCGACAGCGGGGGGACCTGAAGACACCAAACATCTGCGCAGACGGCCCGGCTACGCAAGATTACGCAATTGAAGCTGAATCTACCGGCTGCATTATTATTTTGTCATTTTTAAAGGTATTTTTATTGTAGTCTATATAATTGGGCCTTGTTTATGACAAGATGTTAGCGCTGCCGGACCCACTGGAGAAAACCCTCTCCCCAGACGACCGTCTTACTGCTTCAAAAGTGTCGTCCTGGAGACGTAAAAGAAAGGTCACCTTGAATCCAACAACGTGCGCTCTTCTTCGCCAGTCCCGGAAGATTTGGCTTCTTCCCCACTCTTGTTTGTAACTGTACATCATTGCTTCAATATGCTGCTTGTTGCAAATAATTTTGTATTTTTGCCCTGTCCTGAGGTACCCAGACCGCGTGGCGGGAAGAGCGAATTATGAAAATACCATATAAGCTGGACTGAACTGAAAAGTAAGAAGAAAGGTGTTTGTATGTCTACAGCTGTGTGGTCCACTCAACTGCGCCGTGTCATTTAGGGCTTTTCTGGAGATGTGCTCCTCTGGAAATGCGCTTTTTATACGAAAAGAGTTTATTGACTTCAACTGTACACCCACAGGACACGCACTATGACCTTTGTACCATGTTTCTTGTCTTGGAATTTATGCAACACCTGAAATAATTTCCAAGGACCACATCCAAACAAAACAGGAGAAAACAGTTCAGACTGTCTGACTGACTGCAGAAACACCTGGGCTGACTCAATACTCTTTGACCATGAAAAGCTGGCGATGAAAAATGAAATGCTAAGAGCAGCCCAGCCTTTGGGGAGTCCCATCACAGTCATTGATCGGAGGAAGTGCTGAATAGCATGAAAACTCAAGGCACTTTACTCTTCCTCCTGGGGTCGAGGATATAAACACAATGTGACACCCCCTTGACTGTAAAATGAGAAGGAGAGAAAACAGCCGTCTGACACATGGGTTACTGAAGGGCTGATCTTCTGCTAAGTCAAAGGAAAAAAGACTCTTGGGAAAAACCTCAAAGCACAGTCATCCATGTGGAATAATGTAACGATATAAAGTTTAAAGCAAAAATAAAAGAAATGCACGGCACGCACATGTCGTACAGCGCAATTGCCGAGATCCTGCAGGTATGTAACATCTCGACAAAGGAAAGGTCTGGGTACGAAGGACACGCCGAATGTGGTGAACAGGACAGAAGGGTTAGGCGGGCAGCAGAGACACTATGGCAGGAGATGGTGCGCATCTGCAAGCACCAGGTGCGGCAGCACCGATTCCAGCCAAACAGCGCACGCCGGGTCAACGTGGGCCATGCAGTGGGCTGCGGTTTTACATCAGCACCCTGCCCAGTGCCAGGATGACTAAACCTTTGTTCAGACCCTCAGTCCTGCTACATCTAGTCATACATGAATCTATATATGCGTCCAGAAGAATTTGGACAGTGACACAGTTTTTGTTATTTTGACTCCAGCACATTTTAATTCAAATGAAACAAAATCTTTTAGGTTGAAATGCAGACGTATGTACAACGTATGTTCTCACGTATGAACTCTGGGTGTATATGTCCATCTTTCAACGATCAATAACCACCTGTCCTTATCCAGGGCCTCTATGTGTGTGTGTGTAATATTACTTTTATGAATTGGACACCGTAGTAGGAGACAAAATGCATAAAAATACATGCGTCCACATGTATAAAAAAGGGCAAGAGGTCGAAAGGCTACGCTGTTTCCCAGATGTGATCCCGTCTTAAGCTCCAGAAGGATTCCCAGATACGGCGGAATTCCTTTGAACTGCGCTGCAGATCAAATGCTAACTCCTCAGGTGGAAGATGACTCTGGAAATTTTTTGAAATGAATTTACATCAGAAAAACTGTTTTCTGGGGCCTCTGGAAGGGCCTTTTTAAGGGAACAGAATCTGGCAAAGCAGGTGTTTCTCGGTTTCTGTCTTTACAAATGATGCAGAAAACAGGAGTAAACCGATTTAACACAACCCCTCCATTTTCCAGGTCACACACTTTTTGATGTAACTGGTTCAGCCGTAATCCTCGGGTAGATCTATACATCTATACATAGTAAATTCCCACTCGTGTGCCGTTCACAGGGGCTCCTGCCCTACTTTCCACCCATATAATCAATCAAGGAATAGTGTCCATAACTGGTGGTCCGCTGAAGAAGGGGGGCTAAAGCCAAGAGAAGCCCTTCAAAGTAAACGGCACATGAATGAAAGGTAAATGAATAAATGGCTACATGTGTATGTGGACAAACAGCACAATGTTCAACGTGCCTATTGTGACAACAAGCGGCTCAAAAAAAGTTAAATATTCCTCAATATCCTTACTGTTCGCAGAAGTCTGGCTGCTCAGTGTGGAATAAGCAGAATGGGGCCCAGAGCTGAACCATGGCGGCACACGGCTGCATTTTGTCACCTGTGTCACCTGTGTCACCCCGGCCGCGCCACTTAAACAGGACAACGGGAGCTGGAGAACAAGGGGAGCCGTTCACGAGAAACCTCAAGCCTCGCAAATGATAAACGCTAAACGCAACACGGGGGCATCTGAGAGTCCAGAACATTCTAAAGCAGTCGAAAATGTTTTTTTTTGTTGTTGTTGTTGTTGTTGTTCTGAGGACATCTCTATCACTAAACTAACTAAACTGTGTTCATTGTGAGTTAAAATGCAACCTTGACAATAACAAGAAATAAATCACACGGCTCACCGCTTTCATAGCCTTCCGTAAAGTTGACTGATACAAACATATAGATAGATCTCCGGTGTCGGGCGAGTAAAACACAACGTTTGACTTATTAAATACGAATGCAGTGAAAAAAAAAGTGATCGATGATGCGCTTTTGTCTAGTGGTAGTTAATGACAAAGTACTGCCTCCGTTTGTTTGTTCAGATAACTGGTTTTCCATTGACTCAGTGGTTCAGGTCTTGTAGAGAAAAACAGATATTCCTCACGGGAAACAGGTCTTTGTTCATTTGTTCTGTAAAGGAGCTAAACAGGCCTGTGTGCTACATGGTGCTAAAAAAGAACAAAAAGTGCAAATTGCAAAACAAGGGAACCATAAGGACAGATGGGACATATTTCTACTTAGACTAGATTGAATGCCCACTGCTTCCCACATGGGATACTTTTTACTGATAATTTTTTTATGGACCATATGTCCTTGTCGCTAATGCATACTTATGCTGATATCTGATATTCATGATCTTGCCATGTGATCATGGCTCATCCTGTAGGGGTTCCCAGTATGAACTGAAAAGCCCCATGGAGATCCCATGTCAGAATAATCCTCTCCGTATTCCAAGAACTTGAGGCAGCAGAAGCTCTTTCTTATTGATTCGTGCAATTATGCTATCGGCTCTAAATGTTTCATGTTCCATTGTTTCCTCTTATGCCTCCAGGTTGTGCCTCTATGGCTCCTTAAATAAATAACCAGCAACATGTCGAGCCTCCCCGCTGCTGTGAGCACCACTGTTCTCCTCGGCCCACATGTGATGCAGCAGGGAGCTGGAAAGCCCGAGGTCTCCTACCACTGGCTGCTTCATTTGGTCAGTTACAAAAAAGCCTCCTCCGGGCGTTCATTTCCTTCACGCTGGAGTCTGTTCAGTTTTATTGCACGTTCCAAGGATCTCGCATTGTGGCTTTTCTAATAGAATTACTATAAATGCGCTTTGTGATATCGAACAAAAAGCGCTGCAATGTTTTTTTTCCAGATTTGTCAGCAGATTTCATATCTCGAGCAATGGATACTGGCACATGCCAAACGTTGACAGCACATCACCTCCGTTTGAGCTTCACCACGATTTACAGAAAATACTTTTCCGCAACCTTACGGCACAAGGAAAGCAACGTGCCGCTTGTGAACGGGAAAGATGCACAGCTGTGCACTGGCGGTGTGAGCTGTGGAAGGCGGCACTGTGACAAGAAGAGGGGATTCATTTGACTGACAGCCCCCAAATAGCTCTCCCAGGTAATGCCGACCATCTGCCTCGAATGAGACAATTAAGACATTGTATAAGGCGGCTGGTCAGAGGCCAGCTGAAGAAGTTTGGTTTTGTGAGTCGTGGGGGTGAAGACTGGTTTTTTGTTTGCATGTTTTGTTGACTTGCCTTAATGGGGCCATGTCCCCATTTTCTGTCTGCTATTCAGTTTAATAAAAGTCTATTTTTGTTTTGAATCCCTGCTGTACTCTGCCTTTATCCCACCCATGTATGTGTGTCATGATGTGGTTCACCCGAACTGTCGTGTCTCCTTTCAGTGCTTGTTCGCCATCACGGGGGAGGCGTGATGAGTTCATCTTTGAGGCACCGAGGTAAGGTACACAGACCTATTATGTATGAGGTGTGCTGTTGCACTGATTTATTTTTGCCATGTATTTATTGTTACCAAGAAATTGAGGAAAACTCACATGCTATGAGGACAGCCTGGATGTTTATTTTGGGTCAGATTATTGCTAATAGGACAGTAACACCCTGCAGTAACATGCTACATGGCGAAATGAACCTGGATATAATGCAGCTGAGGGTTGGCTCCTGTAGTCCTGCTCCTGATCCAACCACTAACACCTTGTGACAGTGATGAATAGACACAATTTACTGAAGACGGTATACATTTTGGGTAAAGTTTCCATTAGTATTGTAGCAGCAGTGGGGGGAGCTGTGTGTTGTGTAAGTTGGGGGGGGGGGGGGGGGGG
>UFQX01005298.1:728951-772050 GCA_900497675.1 Arapaima gigas | reverse complement strand
GGGGGGGGGGGGGGGGGGGGTGAGAAGGATATACACACAAGACTCATGGACAACACACAAACACATTACCAGAAACTTCTTACATATGCAGATCTCTGTGTATTTTCAGACCCCCCGGAGAACAGAATTAACATTTAGGCTGCAGCAAAATTGAGCTGCGGAAAGTGCAAAAGTAGCAGCAGCCTCCCCATAGGGCACCTGGCCATTTCCAGCCAGAAAATGAACTAATGAGCTTTTGCCACAGACCACCTGCAAAAATAATGGAGGAACAAAACCAATAACCACAAAGCAAGGCCCCCTAAAGCAAAGACCCACTAAGCTTCCAAAGTTCTAAACCTACTGCATGTACTGGCTGAAGTTTTGGCTAATAAATGGTATAACTGCTACTGTAACAGGTGTGTGGCTACAGTAAACAAACTGCATGTTGAAAAGCTGGGGATCGATAACAGCTACGCTCTCGCTGTGGGCACCTGAAGCCAGACGCAGGGGGGAGGATTGTTTTTGAACTGGTGGCCCTCCCAGGAGGCCTGCTGAAAGGCGCTGTGGCTCCAGCGTGACCGGTGTCCTGTGCAGATGCTCTGTCAACACGAGTGCTGAGTCACACACACGCGTTGGGTCACAGGGGGCACCGGAACTTTCCGTCTACATCAGTCTAATCAGACTGCAGCTCCATAATTGAAAAATTAGTAATAATCCTAAAATCTATACCTGCAGGTCCAACTGACCTCTTGAGGGGGGTCTCTGATTTTGACTCTGGAAGTAAAACAAATGCCTGCTTCTCGCTTGCCTGACAGTAGAGCCCATGTGCTGCGTCTCCTCACCTCCCAGGGTTTGCGGAATAAGACGGCATCACTTGCTAGCAGAGGTGCTCTGTGGAGCAAAGCGACATCGCAAAAGAGTGGCATTCGCCGGAACAGCCGGCTTCACAGGTACCAGACTTCAGAGAGGAAACTCAAACAGTGGAAAAGTCAAACCAAGGAACATTCCAGTAAAATGCCAGGACCTGGCTGGCTGGCTGGCAGTGATTTCACCCGAGCCCCCGTGTTACTAGATAACATCTGGTGCAGGTGTGAGGTTTCTAGTGGGAGCTTAGCCATGTGTGTTCTCCAAGATGCAAGAAGTAGACAAGAACGCGCTCTGTTCATGTGTAACAAATCAAACATCTTCAGTGTTTAACTCTGCATCTTGTTGATGTTCACGTGTGATTCCTCCAGTTTTCCATGTGGTGCATATTTACTCTACATGTTTGACTGGTAGTGTTTCTATACGCAACCCCACCCCATCCCATGACCATGTCCCGGCCACAGCTACACAGGTGCTGCTTACTAGAAAACACACAAAACACTATACAGAGCAAAATACAATTGTATTTATTGCATACATGTATACAGTTTAAAACCATATAAAGTCTTTCTGCAAGCAACAAGTCCAAAATTGAAAATCTGCATATCATAGGCCTAGGCGCTAATATGGAGAAATGAGATCCCTCTCTCCCTCAGAACTGCCGAATCCCCTTCAACATTCAAGAAGGGTCTGCTTCTGAGCCGCTCCCCTTCAGACAACTCCAAAGACTTGCATCACGTTGCTTGTCACAGTCACCTTTGTGTTGCCTATAAATTCTGTAGGTACGGCTACCCTACCACCCCTACCCTTCACTACTCGCATAATGTACGGCAAAAAGTCTATATCTATAGATCTATCTTGTATGTATAGCTCTTTACCTGTTGTGCAGTATGCTTCTGCTTGCTCTTGTGCACTGGTTTGGAGGAAAGTGTCTGCGTTGAACTGAAAAAATACTTAGACTCGGCGAATGTCTTCCAACATCGCTGACTGCGTCTGTCCGAGGGGGCGACAACGGCAGAGCTTTTGCGAAACAGAGGTAAGGTGCTGAGGTGGCCAATACAAAGGACACAGGTACATTAATGAAAGGACAGGCCTAAAAGCATATTTGACTTGGGGACAGTTGGGCCACTCGGCACAGACAACTATTTATTTGCCTGTCACGACTGATATATCAAGACCCCCGAGAGAGACTGACAGAGTTAGGAGAACTCTTTACCCCCTTAAGACCTCATACCTCAAAAGTCAAATCGTGGCCTAAGTCCCTTTTGTGCGTGTGTGAAATGAAGGTATCTGGAGCCCTGCTTCAGGAGCCTTGAGCAAGTGTGTTTATGTGGTTCCTGGGAAATATCCTGCAGCGTAAATATGTTTGAAAAATGTCGGCCAAACCAATAAAAACAGTGATGGACGCAACCAGCTGCATAGTAACTGTTTGCTGTAATACAGTGATACCTCGATCAGCACTTTTATTTTAGCCCACTGAGTAATTTATTATAATAACTGAACATATTGCAAAGCGATAGTTTATTTGCTGTTATTGACGGTGTTCTATCTCTTTTAATGGTCACTTGTAGTGCCGTTTCTTTGGTCAAGACTGCATCTGCACTGCCAGTCGAGGTGGTTCTGTCTTACATTCCCGTCGTCCCTCGGCAGTCAAAACAAATTTCTTCGTTTACAGTTAAGTTCAGGGAAAGAAGGCAGGATCTGCATTGTTTCCCAGTCTCTCATGGTGTCGTTTCGCCTCAGCAGCAGATCGACAGGGATTCGCACTCAGTGCGACGTCAACACAGGATCTCGGAAAGGGGGGGCGGCCATCCCTGCCTCCCAGGTGCAGCAGTTCTAACAAGGTGCCCTCCTGCCCGCTGCTCAGGATCCTCCGCTTCATCTGCCTCGGTCGGGACGCCATTAGTACCGAAACCGTGTTCTTTACCACCGGGGATGTCACCGATGCGCTTTGCGCGGAAACAAAAATGTCAGGTTATTAGCCGGGAGCCTCCTTCTGACAAAGAAACGTCACTGAAAAACACTGCAGTCCTGCATGGAAAAAATGTTATTACGAATGACTGAAGGGAATTTTTTCCATCTTTCCAAAAACTGAGCGGAAAGGCTTTTTTCAAGCAAGTCTCTCAGTCACAATGTTTTTCTCACGTATCGTGGTCGTCGTGACGATAGCAAGGCGCAGCAACACAGGGGTTCAAATCAGCGGTGACCTTCCTGAGGGGAACTCTTGGTGAACTTCACCAAAAGCTGACAATAAAAACGGAGGGCGGGGGGGGCTCTGTCTTAATCTGGGGGTTTAAGGGAGCGGCATAATGCCGAGGGTGGATCGATAGACTCGCGCTGAACCAAACCAAATAACATCTGTAATAACTGTCATGTCAGAATAGCGCAGGTGTTAAACTTACCATTTTGCTGGTAGAATTTACACGACTAAATAATACACTGAAATATGCAATATATAGATTCTTGCATCTTAAGAAGTCGTTCAAGTTATGCAGTAGCTCTCGGTAAAAATGTTTCCTTCAAATATTAGTTATACATCTGTGATAAATTCTTATAGGATTTGATGGATAGAACCAAGGCAGACGCTGTGATGCCCTAAAGGCTCCAAACCAGTGTTACTCACTCCATAGGGTAACATCTGCTCGAATCTTCGTTTTTCAACCGATGTGCACCCAGGATGAGAGGGTTTGTGACTCATACATAAAACATAGCAAAATAGCAGTGCTTGTGTATAAAAGACGACGTGCATGAACTCATCCACGAATCTCAGCTGCAGAACGCTGTCTGCCCTGCTTGGTTCTGGCTGCTCTGAGGTGGACCTGCCTGCATTTTCTACACCTTTTATACTCCTGCCCTCGATGGCCTACTTCTCAGGTCAGGACTTCCCCAGTAAGGCACCATCTGCTACATGCTACCAACCAAAATTTGTTGTCTTGGATAAAGGCATCAGCGAAATGTACAATAACAGCACGGGCAAAAAAAAAAAACAACAAGAATAATGCTAAAGGTGATCAGTCTCCAACCTTGAGTTTGCTCCTTGGTGCAATTTTCGTGGCCGTGCTGTGGTGTTCTGCATGCAGCCTACCAAGGCACATATCATTCGGGGCTTAAAATCCAAACAGCGAAAATGTAACCAGAGGGACCACGGCAAGACAAAACCACAGCTGATGAAAGAGTAGAAAACCCTGTACCTGCCTGTCGCTCAGGCTTTGGGAGTGAACGGCACCGGCGGTCAGAGCCAAAGTCAGCTGTAGAAAAAAACACCAATGAGAGGAGTGTGACACATTTGAGGGCCCAGGAGTCGAAACAAAGAGCTCCTTAAGAGCCTCTGCCTCCATGCTTCTGCGACAACTGCTATTGCCGGCTGCTTTCAACTTGTCCTTCGGATTCTGAAGAGCAAGCATTTTATTGGATAAATTTCCCCAGACTGTACTGCGAGGCGGTGGTCTAATTTTCAAAGCCTAAGTGCAGCTTCACAGCAGGTCTTTCTGTTTTCTTTCTTTCCATCAAAATTCCACTTGACCATTAGAAACCAGGAATGATAGGAAGCGCTACAATGTCAACTGGGTTGGAACGACAGACCTAAGCAACCAGTGCAACGATTCCACACGTTATTGTTTCATAAAAATCGGGCAAATTCCATTTGTGGGGGTCAAAATACAAGTCTTTTCCAGATTTGGTTCTAGAACGAAAACTGGTGATTTTATTCATTCATTCATTCATTCATTCATACTAACTGCTAGTACAGTTCAGTTTCATAGTGGTCTGGAATCTACCTTGAAAGCCCAGGGGTTGACACAAGGGACACCCTGGATGGAGATATTTGCTGGTTTGGATCACAGATCACAGATAAAAGAAGTTCAGAAGATCTCCATCTACGTCCTTCACACTGCCTTTAGAGGGGGTCTGTAAAGCCAGCAGCTACTGTCATGGATACAACTGCCACTTTCTACTCGAAGGACGTAGGTCGAAGTCCCTCTGCTGCTGTCGTCCCCCTGTCCACGGTACTTCCTCCGCAGCGCTGTGGTGAAAATTCCCCGGCTGTGTAAATATTTAAATCGCCCTAAGTTAGCAGGGCTTCCAAACTGGTTCTTTCTAATGAGTTGCAGCAGAAACCCATAGGTGACTTCAAAGCTACTGCGAGGTATAATGCAGTGGAGTATTTCGGGAAATAAAACATTCGACGTTCTCAGGCCAAACGGCAGAGAAAAGCCACGTCGACGCGCGGTAAACCTTCGCATCAGCGATATAATTGCGGAGCTGGTCGAACAGCACCTAAAACCCAGAGCCGCAGCCTGCGATACGCCGCTGCGCAGCTGTCCGAGCGAAGCGAGCCACCGCTCAAGTTAAATCCGTCATTAGAACGTGACGCGTCGCTGCGGGGGGGGCAGCGCTTCGGAATTTTTAGATTCGGAATGTCAGCAATTGTAGAGCTGCAAAATTAGAACATCGACAGAGAGCCAAATCCATAGTCGATGAGGCTCTAAACAGACAAAAAAAAAATTCTCCTGACAACAAAAAACAATTACTGTACTGTGGCCGCATTGTTACCGAACAGGCAGTAATTAATTTCCACACCCGTGAGAGTCAAACTTGTGCTTCTTTTACATATTTGTATTTTTTGTTAGTTACCATTCATACATGAATATTTATTAGAGCCACGCGCCGCTTGTTTCGACCAGAGAGGTTGTTTTTTCCGGTTTTTTCACTGCCGTTTCGCCCGCCGACTTTCTTGGAGGAGACGAGCGCCTCGTCCCACTGCTTCACGGCGATGGACACCAGGTCGCTGCCCCGAGGGTGGGGGGGGGGGNGGGGGGGGGGGGGGGGGGGGCCGGGGGGGGGGGGGGGGGGGGGGGGGGGGTGACAAGGCTGTGTCCTGCCTGTCTGCCCACTATAAATACGCTTGAACGTGATCGAAGCCCTCAGCGAATTCCACGAGCTTTGCATCTGCAACCTCAGCAAATGCCGTGCACTTCAGATCAGTCAAGACAAATACCTGCAGCACACCTCGGGGAAGGTGGTTGAGATGTCTGGCAGCCGCACACCACCAGCAATTTAGACCAGACAAATGTTCCACGCTTCAACCGGTATTTTGTATATACATTTATAAATTATTTACCAACATATAGTGCGGCATCATAAATACACTGGGCTCCTTTTTTAATAACTGTCAAGCTATGAATTTTCATAGATGTGAAAAATGAATTTATTTTTAATGGCGTTTCACTTTTTTAAAATCGGTTTCTTAGCGAAATGTGAATTGAATTTCGATTTAGTTGGTCCCTGCCGGTCAACTGATGCCAGTAAAATGCACAGAACGGAATAGGAGGACAGGCCGCCTTCGTTCAACTCGCTCCCGCAGTGTTTACAGCTGATGTCGGTGGTCAGTAAAAAAATGATGAATGACGGTCTGTATCAATAAACTGCTAGTGGTTGTGAACTAGTGGTAAAACTGATTTATGAGCAAACTGACTGATAAACAGACTAGCAGTCCCAGTTGCGTAAGCTTTATTTTGGCACTTTGCAGTGTCCAGCCTTCAAGCAAGAAAGATTTTATTTAGGTGAGATATGACGGTAAACAAAACTCTCTTATGCTAATATTATCGTTTCCCATATTGCGAATGAAGAGGCACAACACACAGACGAGAAGGACACACACGTCACGTAGAAATGGTGTCTTTGCCTCGGTTGTGTGTGTGGTATGATGTCCTTTATATTTTTCCTTATCACTCCAGTTTGTCTTGATGCTGTCACCACAATAACTGCCGTTGTCATGGTAACAAGTGGACATCACAGCTGAACAATTAATGTGAACCTACAATCTGTGATCTGTGTGTGTGTGTGTGTGTGTGTGTTCTGAGGCTGCAACTCTCTGTAAATGGTAACAAAACATAAATAATATTATC
Organism: Arapaima gigas; assembly: GCA_900497675.1. Lineage (NCBI taxonomy): Eukaryota > Metazoa > Chordata > Actinopteri > Osteoglossiformes > Osteoglossidae > Arapaima > Arapaima gigas. The sequence continues at coordinate 765,301 of UFQX01005298.1, read as the reverse complement.
ACTTGTTGCACATACTCTATGAACACACTTATATCCAGCTGTTCTGGAGTTTCTCAGTGTCCTTCAGAAATCAGTGTGAAATTGTTTAAAGTTCTGCCAGGATGTCTGGGAAAGGTAGAAAAACTGACTGGCTGGTAGATGAGATTTTTCAAGTGGAGTGAAGCTGGTTTGGGGTTTAAACTCTTGGTAAGTGGTTGAAAATCAGTTCTCTAAGGGAAGCATAAGAATTTATTAACCTTTCAAATCTAAATGGAACTGTTCAAATCAGCACTGAGGTCTCTTGTTGGACCTTTCACTGTCCGGTGGAAATGCAGCAAAGGCCTGTTTACCAGAAGGGGCTCTGTGAGAGTGGCCAGAAGGTGTTAGGTTTGAATCTCCGGTCAGTCTTTTAAATGACCTTCTTGTTTCTGGTGTCTCTAAAGGTACCTGTGTACTTCACATACAGCAGTGTAGCACCCTGCTGATCTGATCCAAAGGTGTCTGCTGTTGAACCCTCTCTAATGCTAAAGCCTTTTTACATACGAGCGAGGAAGAGGAAGACGCCGGAAGATGGTTGGTTGTGTTCCTCAGCGGTTATGATGCTAGGTGGAAAATGTACAGCTCTTAGCCTCAATTCCCTGCAGAGATACTGTAACTTTTGTCCTCTGTGATAGTGAGACCTTCCAAAGGTATGAGGCATGTGTTGGATTCTTCACCTCAACTGTTTCTAACACCGAGCACTTTTCACAAACAGCAGACGATAATAAGAGACGTGGGCCCGGGCTGGCCCTGCGGCTCACTGGTGAAGATGTCGGGCTCAGTAGGTCTTGGTCTCAATTGTTTCTTGAGGATTTTGGCTTTTTACTGTTTCTGGCACTGAGGCCTTTCAAAGGTACCAGAAGTATTTACAAGAACAGAAGGTCAGAGCTCCTCTGTGGTCCCGAGGATTAAAAGCTGCTCTTGTAGAGGGCACCAAATTCCATTATAATGGTGCAAGTGTTGAATGGAGTGTCTGGGAAGTGCAAATGTGCCTGTGTAGTGCAGTGGGCAAGGTGCTCTGCTCTGGAGGAGATGATTTGGGGCTTCAAATCCCAGGTAAGTCAATCAACAAAGTGCTTCAAAGTAAGCATATCAAAGTGGTGGTGGGTTTAGTAGGTGGTATGGGTGGAACTTGTGAAAGTAGCTGTGACTGGAGAAGAAGCAGTTACTAATGTAACAATTTGGCATGTTAGAGATATGAATTGTTTTGTAAGGTTACACTTTAAGTCACCTACAAGAGCCCATTTATTTCCTCACCCCACCAACAGGTGAGGAACTCTAGCACAGTAGGAGGTATGTGGCCCATATGCCCCTTCACTGGGAACCAAACCAATGGCCTCTGGAGAGGGAGACAAACACGTTGCCGGTTACACCACAACCCTTCCCCTGTCTGCGGAGAGGTCAAACATCTCAGTTTCACCTTCAGAGCCTGACAAGTCACATAGAAATTGAGGTTAAAGTGATAAATGCTATAACCACACACAGGGCTTGAACCCACATCCATGACAACATAAGGCAGTGCAGGCAACCACAGACCTTTCAGATCCCCTCACCTATCCCTAAACCCTACCTTAGAGACAAAAAGAAACCAGCCTTAAGGGATTCAACCCCACTTTATCAGAGTTCACTGAGTATCAGCGTAACCACGACACCAGCAACACAACATATGTGCCTTACTATTGCACAAAATTTGATTTAAATAAGCCCATTACTTAAAAGTAGCGTGAACTAAACACCCAGCCTTACACTTTGACCGCAAGACCGCCAAGCAGCCCTGTGAGGGCTGTCCCTATCTTACCTGTGAGGACCTTCCCTATCTTACCTGTGATTCTACTGAAAACTCTAATCTCACAAAATCCTAAACTAAGCGAGACGATGAAGATGCTGTTTTCATCTGTTCAAACATGGTTCATATTTAGCACGAACAATATTTATTGCTAAACAGCTAGTTAATGTATCGTCATTAAACCTCCCAAAAGTAACTAACCCATCTACCCGGTTCTGCTCCCTCCTGCCTCAGCGGTTCTCCTGCCTGCTGTTCTGCAGCCTCTTGATATAAAAAAAAAAGTTGATTCTGTTTCATTTGTGTACAAATGAAAATTAATGAATCATTTTATCATGTCAAAAGAAATTAAACATTCATTAGGTTCACATTAGATGAAAGTCATTTATACGCATATGTTTATTTCATGATTTAAAAAGTTGCCTAAGCAGAAATATAATTTTACGCGCCCATCAGCCCACTATTTGGAACCACATTATTCTGGTCAAGGTCATACAGTCACACGCTGTAGGGACAAAACCAGGACGCAGAAACACTTGTACACCGTGGTGAAGAGTCTCACACACACCCAGCGCCCAAGTTCACTGTGAAACTAAAGAGCTGAACTGAAAAGCTTTAAAAATTATTGACATTTATTCATTTATTGGTCCAGAGACCAGAGCTTTAACTGAGTTGTTGGAAGTCCTTGTCTAAAAAGTGTGCTGACTTGTTTGTTTTCCTCTAGTTTAAGGGGGAATTTAAAAAAATGATGGCAAAGACAGGCATTATAGCCCCACATAAGAGACAAAACAAAATACCTTCCGTTTGCAGACTTCAATAAGTTGTCAGCTTTGCTGAGGAATCATTTACTGCATGTGAGGCTCCTGGACAGACAGGATAGTGAACGTACAAACGTCCGTGTGGACAAAAACACAAGGGGCGCAGTTTGCAGGAAACGAATAAAAACGGCTGTGGGTGCGACAAACACAGACTCCTCCTCCCGCCTCTGTTGCTGCCGGTTGAATCGGCAACCTTCACATCTCCTCTGCTACAGTTCAAGAGGGCGTTCCTTTGCCCATGGGGAAGGACAGAATAGTGAGACTTTCGAAATATAGAAAGTATGACTATAAATACACGACTCGACATGGAAAAGACGATTAAAAACGGAACGACCTTTAAACGTCGACATACAGCCAAGGGCAAGACTAGATGGACTCGCGTATTCAGGCATTCTAGGCAGGTGTGCTGTGAACATTATTAAAACGAAAAACAAACAAACAAAAAAAGTCTTAGAACTGGAACTCTGGCCGGCTCTCGGTTTGGCACGTAAGAATTGTTTAACTGCTTTTAACACGTATCGAATCAGCCCATCGAACACCGTATTCTGTTAACCGGAGTCACCCCCCCCAGTCACCTGCAAATGCCGGGCAGGGTCCACACGAACGGCTCCTGACACCCGGCGTTTGCAGCAAACATTACTTACACCCATTGACAGCATAGTAAGGCTCCGATACAATATTTGTATTATTCAACAGGAACAAGAAGCAATTTATATGTGCCACAGGGGGGTGTATTTAAAAGAAAACACTAAAACACTAGAAGCATTAAAACAACCTCATTTAAGTGACAAACTCACAAAAATAACTAAATACCTACGAATAAATCTCAGTAAACAATGTCAGCAAAATTTATTCTTTTTTGGAATATGATCTATTCCTCCAGTGGTGTGTAATTCAAGGTCAAGCTGGCGTCCTTACGGCAATAATGTGGTTAAACATAATATTGATTTTTGGCACAGAAGTCACGAGGACCTGTCCTTGTCACCTGGAAGAGACGACTTTAATAACTGTAAAATATGTACTCTTCTCCAGTGCCCTCATAACTGTCTCTCTAAATGTGCAGCAGACACTGCCTGGTTCAAAGGCAGCTGCTCATGAGGCCTCTTAGTAAATCCTCCTCAGCGTCACGATGTCACCGCGCATTACTGCTCTTATCCGACGCAGCGCTATTCCCGCAAAAACGGAGCAGGACGCGTCCATGATGCTAGACCACAATGCTTGCCATCCATCAGAAAGTTCTGTCTGCTACCTGTTCCACGAATGCAAAAGTTGTTGAATACGTACCACCCTGCAACGGGGAATAAAAACAGGAAAACACGCAAAAGCGGAACGTGAAACGTTTGACTGTGCGGATAGTTTACGCAAAGCAGACTGAGACACGAAAATCGCGTCGCTAATAATTTATGAAGCCGACACCTTCAACCGAACCAGAGAGTTTGCTGAGGAAAAAATACATGACAACCCCAACGCATCCAAAGAGTGGCAGCGGATTAAATATATTTCTGTTGCAGTTTCAAGCAAACAATAATCTCAAACGGTTCTCCAGGTATTCATCCATTTAGCTCAATCTCTTCATTTTTCTATTTGTTCTTTCAGGCCACAGACTTCAAATTTGGCACTCAGGTATTTCTCACCCTTTTTTGTGTATTCAGGTCCTTTAAATTGCAAAAGGGCTACTTACTATTTTGAAATTTTAAAGTTTGGTCTCAGAAAGGTGGGAACAGTGATGTGAGACGCAGTGTGTAGATGAAGAAAAAACGTAAAGGTACTAAAGTTTGCCGATACGCAATTTGTCACTACTGTTCGCGTGTCACTACGACCGGCACACGCATTGCTGTCAGCACCATTCGTGTGGTCAACTGCAGCAGCCAGCAGCTGTTCTATATGGGCAAAGTAAAATGTAAAAATTGAGAATTATAACACACACAGTGTTGCACACATAAGTGAGGTAATGCACATTTATTTTATCCCCTACAACTGGTGCACGTGTCCCACTGTGGGGTCCCGCTACACTTTTTGATCTAGGCAGTGCTGGCTAACTTGGACACAAATTTCTTTAGTTAAAGAACCCCAGGAGTTTATTTGCACCTCGCCAGGCTGCGGGCTCCCAGTTTTACCCTAAACTGCATCTATACCTTACAGTTATGCATCAGATTTTGAGGACAAAAAAAAAAATCTGTACCGTTAGGGAAAAAAACGGAGAAAAGTCAGACAGCCGCTGCCTTCGTGCCCCTACAGGAAAAGGGCCAAGCAACTATTGTACCAATACCTTATATTCCTATCACACAGAGAACAATGCCGTCCTATGAAAAGCACGGGACATTTTGCTGCTGTCAGATATAAGCCTTAAAGTCATTCTTCCTGAAACATAAATCCAATCGTACACCAAGCACAGTTGGGTGGATGTGCTATTTCTCTGCTTCGCTTTGGAGGGCCAATCCAAAACCTTCTCAAACAGAACATCTAGAGAAGAAATATTAGTACAACACAATTTTTTAAAACATTCACATTGTTATCTACTGCTTTATTCTAAGAGAACTTACAATTATTACTCATATAGAGTACTGTGCAAAAGTAAAGTGAGAATGCTTCCAGAAATAATGCCATGAATACTTATTAATCAATAAACCGTCTAAAAAGTGCAGTAGACAAAAAAAACCTCAATGAGATCAATATTTGGTGAGACCACCCTTTGCCTTTAAAACACCATCAATTCTCATCAACTTGCATGCAGTTTAAGGTAGAGGTTGGTAGGTTCTTCCAAACGTTTTGAGGAACCGGCCACAGCTCTTCTGCAGACCTTGACTGTCTCTGCATGTCCTCCCAGACTGACTCGATCATGTTGAAATGAGGGCTCTGTGGGGGACCATACCATCTGTGGCAGGATTCCTTCTTTTTGCTGAACATTGGGTGTTTGAGGTCATTCTCAGGCTGCAGAATGAATTTGGGACCAACCAGAAACCTCCCTGATGGTGGATAAGAATCTACCTGTACTTCTCAACACACATTCAAGTTGCATGACTAACACTTTTGCACAGTACTGTATATAGGTGGACAATTACTTTGATCAAGGGCACCACAGCAAGAGGTAGAACTCGAACCCGCATACCTCACCTACAGCTGCAACCAGTAGACCACCTGCTGCCCCGGGTGCCAACCTTTTCCCCACTTTTGTAAAGGAACCGTATTTACGCTGGATGTAATTAACTTAAAGTAACTTAACCTGCTGCAAATGAACATGTGTTAACTTGACTGCGACGAATGAAGCGGATATTTTTTATTACGCGGTGTGTTTTAGATGCGAGGCACCAAATTCAAAACGAAAGAAAGAAAACACAGAAACAAACACTGGTTCAAGGGAACCGCAAAAACAGAACAAGGCATTACTTGTTGTCGCCAGTATCCGAATTTAGGCCGCTTCTCTTGCAGAGATGACTAGGAAATGTTTCTGAAACACACAAGCCCAAGCGATGAGGTGTTAAAAAGCAGTGTCCCGATCACTTGTAAACACAAGCACGCTGAATTGGCTGAACGTCCTCCATCCCGTAAATCCTGCCCCTCTCTGGGGAACAATGGGGCAAATATTTTCTCCCCGGACCCTGTGACCAGATGCTTTCAGTGCCCACCCTGGGATCGGATGCAGAGCATTAGCTTAAAGCCTCTGAAATAATGGGCTGATGCAATGCTTGAGCTACGGCGGTGGATTCCAGCGCTGCCCAGCAAGGCCCCGCAGCTTAACCCCATTCTGCTCTCAGGGATCTCAGCTTTTGTTGGACCCCCACTGGAACGTGCGCTTCCTGTGGCCTCCACTCGTGTGCATCGCTGCCCCACGCTCACAAAGGACCACTGACACATTCGGTACCTCCAGCATATGGAAAGATGCGGTATTGTTCTACTGCAGGGAATTACAAGGATATAGCTCACACACAGAGAAGTGATATTTTTAAACATTCCCCAACCCAGCACTTGAGTACTTTTCCATACATGCCTATTTATAAATGGAACTTTATAATTAAGGTAAACCATTTTATTTCATTTAAATACTCAAATGACCTTAAATATAAAGCTTAATTGGTCTCTCGATCAACACTATAAGCTACCTTGGTAAATATGTTTGGCTCAGCAGTCAGAAGAAAAGCAAATACTAGAGCTGTGGGGTAATTTGAACGTATGTAGGAAGATCAGGGGTTTTTTTGGGGATTTTCTTACATAGGGGTGTCTGACCACCACCGTCCTGGGCAACTACCGAGTTGTACAGTAGCGCTTGAGATGTTCTTGAGGAGAGGAGGCTAATGAAACGGAGCTATGAGATGTCATTCATACAGTGTGTTGCAGAAATGGAGCTTGAAAACTGTGCACGTGCAACTTTACACAAAGTGTATTAGCTGTATCTTCAATAACAGCAGATAAACACAGAAAACAAATAACAAACGTACAACTTCAAAAATTGGTGTCACAGTATTTTTTACAAATTTAAAAAAAATATGACAGTTATCCTCCCATTAAGGGTCGGCCCCTTCTAGCCGGGGACCCAGTGATTCTGGGACAGGCTTATTCATTTTGCCTTTAAACTGCCTGTTCACAGAATCATATACATCTGTTTTCGGAAGAAAAAAAAATCTTCAGCAAGTATCATTGTGCTTAAATAGAAATATACACTTTGCCTTGGAAAGAAAATGAACAGCTTTTGTCGATTAAAATATTTCCCCACGGAATCACAGCACCCGTCTGCCTCGAGTTTTATTCATGGTGCAGTGTGCTTGTTTAGAGGACACACAGTCACTTTGGCCTACATCTGTGAATACGCCGATTTTTCTCAACACCTTTGTTGCTCATTTACAAAAGGATTACAACACTATATATTAACCGCAGTGTTGAACTTGACGCGGGTTCTTTCCGGAATAACCGAATACTTAAAAATGCTACAAACATTAAAACACGTGGGATTAAGAAAAAAGGATGAAATGTACAGCAGGTATTTTGCGAAATCTGCCCAGGGGGTCCCCTGCGACTCCCCGGAGAGACTCTGTGTCACTGTCACCATCCGTTGGACAAGCAGGTGCAGATATTCTTGGTCTAGACATGTTCCTAAGAAATGCAGCCCTTCATTAAACCGAACTATAAGTTGCCATTAATATAGTATTTTGAATAAATGGAGCTTGAGAATTGAACACGTGCAAAAGGATACAAAATATAATGCGTTTTGAAATAGAACTTTTAAAAAGTGCGATCGATTATTACGACAAATTACTCAAAGGTCTAAAATAAAAGCAGCGCTATAAGAGGTAGCACTACTGAAGGTGTCACTGTAGTAACAACTATTTACATCAGCGAATGACCGAATACGGCCGAAGTTTGTGAAGAAAATAGGATGAGCCAAGTGATCCCCGGAACCTGGCGGAAAACGTTCTTCGCAAATAAGCGATCGTGCTACATGAAATAATGGAACCAACAGAAGGTTCCGCAGCAGGGAAAAATCGTGACGGCGGTTTTGCCACAGTCCTTCGTTTCTCAGGAGTCGATCGCTTACGCTCCTCGCACCTATAAAACAGGCCTTCATAGGTGTTATGGCTTGGGCAAAAAGACCCCGCTGTGGCATCCGACTATCCGAACTTCCCGTTTGACAAATATCAAACTTCAAAACCCAGAACTCTGCAGTGTGTCTTGCACTGCTCTGCAGTCTAGGAGATGCTTAGAAGACAACAGTGATTCCTTCCCTTTTTTAGTCTGCTATCGCTTTTGAGACCTCCTTGCATTAGCAAGTTCCAGTCCCCATCTCACCAAGGCAAAAGCTGCATCACCATCTGACCCTAAACACGTGTCTCAACACGCTGGCCTTCAGACGCAGCCTCTGTATTTCTGCTCTGTGAGACGACGAATATGAAGACTTTGGTATGTTTTCCACACCGTCCAGGTGTAGTGAAGCAGCACACCTTTCATGACAGTTAGTCAAGTGGAGAACAGGGCACCTCACAGTCCCCTAAATCTGTTACCCGCTCCACGCAAGAGACACTGTATTGTCCTGTTTCCATTTACTGAGCACAGCAAAGGGTGCGAAAGCCACCCTGTTGCATGTATGAAGCATTCTAAAGCCTGGCACCAACTCAAAATGTTTAGTTCAGGTCTCTGAGGAGGTGTGACTGATTATAAGAGGCTGTTTTACGGTAGGCGTTTAAACTCAGGTGACAAAAATCAGAGCCAGCGAGCAAGTGCCAGGCCTCGCAGTGTGTGTTCGACAGATGGAGGAAGAGCTCCCAGAGAGATGTGCCTGGCTGTAAATAGCTCTCCGCTCACACCGGGTGCCACAGGGACGGAAGGCTGATCTGTGAGCCCGATTTGAGGTGTGTGCTGATCTCGCTCCAGGCTCTTCCTACCCCACGGTGGCCCACGGCGCAGGCAGAGGGCAGTGCCTGAGGCGCTCTAGGGCAAAAAGGACACTGAATCCAAACTCACGCTAGCTGCCAAACAGAAGTGATGATGAAGGAAGCAACTTGGGACTGGCGCTGGAACTATACAGTTTCTATTTTCCAAATTTCCCACGGGCCCCCGAGGCTGGCGCCAGTTTCTCCGTGAGGAAGTCGCCGTGAGCTCAGCAAGAGCTGTCCGATTGCATTGAGGCCAAGCCGTTGAGGTTTGGGTGCAGAGAGCTCCACCCACCTGTCAACAACGTCCTTTTCCCCCTGGTGTCCTGCCAGCTGCGTTTTCATCCAAAAACAAGTAGGGACACCCGCAGCGGAAGACGATGACCTCCCATTCTTTTCAGAGGACTTTGTGAACCTTAGATTGAGCAGAATTACAGGATCATAAGTTGGTTACAAGGACCACTGCTGGGAGCATTGCTACATATGCATATTGTTTTCCACACAACACCGTTTCTGCGAACATGTACTATAGACGCGCTTGTGTTGAAGAGCCTGGCAGCTCTGGCAGTCTGGCAGTTCTTTCTTTTTTAGAAAGAACAAAAAGATACAGCACCTCTGACACATCCCTAAAGTACAGTACTGTGCAAAAGTCTTAGGCACCTGTGGGAAAAATGCTATAAAGTGAGGATGGTTCCAGAAATAATGCCATGAATACTTATTAATCAATGAACCTTCTAAAAAGTGCAGGAGACAAAAACACCTCAATCAGATCAATATTCGGTGGGACCACCCTTTGCCTTTAAAACACCATCAATTCTCTTATGCAAACTTGCATGCAGTTTAAGGTGGAGGTTGGTAGGTTCTTCGAAACGTTTTGAGGAACTGGCCACAGTTCTTCTGCAGACCTTGACTGTCTCTGCATGTCCTCCCAGACTGACTTGATCACGTTGAGATGAGGGCTCTGTGGGGTCCAGACCATCTGTTGCTGAAGATAGTCCTGTATGACTGAGATTGGGTGTTTGAGGTCATTCTCAGGCTGCAGAATGAATTTGGGACCAACCAGAAACCTCCCTGATGGTAGATAAGAATCTACCTGTACTTCTCAACACACATTGAAGTTGCATGCCTAACACTTTTGCACAGTACTGTAGATGTCAGCATACAAAAAATAAAGGAATAATTCTTGTTATTAATAGCGGCTTGATTCTTCAGCAGCAACTGCAATTGTCCGCATGATCTTCACAAGTGCCACAAATCTGCTGTAGCATCCAGCACTTCTCCTTCTCACACTTCTGGTTCAAAAACAAGTCTTCACATAGTCACAGGAAGCCCAAACCGGCACCGATGTCCCACGATCATACCAGGCTATATTACTTAATAGATTTTAGGTTCATAAACATTTCACTAATGTGTAGTTTCAGGTTAATAACTGTCGTCTTACGCCTAGTTTCTCAGTCCATAAGACTGAAAGCACAATGTTGGAAGCTGTTATTTAATGAGTGCACCTGTGTGGATACATTAAGTTCAAATTTCATTGATAAAATACAAACTCTAAATGATTTGTGAAGAGAAGATGTTGTCATTTAAAGGATAGATCCTATGAAAAAGCAACATCTCATATTATTATTTGGACCTGGATATGAAAGGGGTGCAGATGCAACAGACTTTTCGTGTTAAAGTGTGATAAACATTAGCAGCCAAAGCACCTTAGTCAGGGAAAATGGATAAGAAAGCAGAATATTAGAACGAAATGAATGTTGCACATTTTTGTTACAATTACTGTATTTTGGGCACTATATTTAAAGCTGAAAGCTGCAAAAACCCACTAATATATAAACAAAAACTAATTACGGCAAGATCTCACATTTATATTATTAAAATATGAATAAACTACAGTGAATATGGGAAGGAGCCCAGTCGTAATGGTTCCTTTGGTTACTATTTCCACATTTACTGTGATTTTTTTTTTTTTTTTTTTTACAAGGTTAAAAAAACACACCAATTTCCTTGCATCCTGTGGTAACAGATACTGATAATTATTAAAAATAAAGTGCATGTTTATATATGCGACTTGGCCTACGAAACCGGCGACACTAAGGCAGTAGAGGGGAGAAGCTGGAGAAGCGCTCGGTGGCTGGGAAAAGTGGGGCGCACACGTGCATCCCCGTTTTCGTGAATTATTCATCGGATCCCAAGCGAACTGTGTGAACGCTGGAGCTGTATGCAGAGGTCTAGCGGTCAGTTCAAATGTAAGTCCTCAGTAACCTTCTTGCTCCTGTAGCTCTGGTACTGCCTGCGCTATGACATGCATAGTGTAATAAATTAAAAATATATTCCGTGTAGTAAGAACTGAACTGAAAACCTTTGAAGGCCTCAGGTCAATCCAGCTTAAATTAAATCAACAAATCACAAACCAAATCACAGTTTATGAATGGAAATTTCCATTCCATCTGCAAGTGAAGTGCAGCGGGACCCAGAGGATAAGGGATAAACAGCATAATTCCAGCTCTTCTCGGTAATGATGAGCTCGTAGCTCAGACAGGCCTGAAAGATGCCACTGTTGTTCAGCGCACAGGAGCCAGGTGCCAATATGTCTGAGTAATGCGTAATATATACAAGCAATCACGATGTGGCTCTTCTCCCTAATAAACATCTCGTCCCTACTTGTAACCCGAGCGAATAGAGTGCTGGTGAGAGACACCAGAGAGACATGACTCCAGAGAAGGTCATGCTCTAAAAAAATCATGCGAGTGGCATTGAGGGGGGCATCTGAGAACGGTTTCATTAAACAGGTCAAGTGTGATCCCATCTGTGATGGGTTTCCATCCGAGACAGCCGGAACAGGAGACAGTAGTGGACGGCAAAGGGCTCTCACCTGGCTGGACATCAGACCTGTGGGCCACGATGAAAGACAAATCATTAGAAACAGTGTCACTGTTGTTAGCTTAATGCGTCGTATTTATATGCACCTTCCCTCATTTAATGGTATACTGTAGAATGAAAACCTGCGTATGAAAACATACCCAGTACAATAATAAAAATGTCTCATTTTTCTCTGGGAACTTACTTATTTGTCCATAAAAAATGATTGTATTTCACAGTCCTTGTAATGGACATTCACCCAACCGAGTGACTTCATGGAATGAGTGAAGCCTGTAAGGTGAGGGATGTCCAGATTGTTAACAGTATTTCTCTGAATATTTTTCTTTTGCTTTATTTCAGTCACATGAAACTTCAGCGTCACATCCTTAGAAGGAGAACCAAAGCGAAGGCTACGCAAGTTCTGAGACCCGTGTCTCGTGCTCGCGAGGTTGCAGGTCAGGCCAGAAGGGTAGGATGATAATGGACACTCAAATGCTCCTCACCCCCTAGAGAGGGATGGTTTTTCACACCCCCACAGCCCCAGTGACAGCTTTTAACACAGCGGGTCCAGGAGACTCAAGATGCCCCAGGATGTGTGAAAGATCCGTGTCACCCCCTAGTTCTGCAGCAGAGCCAATCAGGTAGTTAGGTATCCGCCGCCGGCCACACTTCAGCACAGCGGGCGCTAAGTGAACCGTCTACCTCTGACACGGCGCCTCACTATCTTACATATATATTCCCAAAACCTCAGAAACCCTCATTTCTAAAAATAGTGCTTCTGCTAATTGGACACGTGACCTGCTGATGTTGCAGCTATTCCTGTGGTACCAGTCCATAAATAAATGAGGAATCGGCCATCCAGTTCCCTCGGTGACGTTCCCACGCCTGCCGCTGATGACATCACTCTCACACGAGCCACTCTGCCTCCTACAGCCTCAATCCAGCCACTCAAACCCCAAAGCACTTGGTTTGTCCATTTAATGTTCTCACTGCTGTTACATTTTTCCCCGAACCGGGACTGTGGCCGAACTAGTAAACCAACCTGCCTCTTAACATTCCGGGGTGGAAACCAGCAGTTCAAGCACGTCAGTAAAGCCGGGCTGATTTTGACGTGTGCGATAAGTCACGCGTGAACTGCTCAGTCACGGGAAAAGGGTCTGCAGCACCGTAAGAAATCTGTTACGGTAACTACCACCTGTTTTGGGGTCTCCTATACAGAGTCCTGCAGTGAAGTCATATTTGTCACCTGTTAGCACATAAACCTGCCCTTAACATTTTCTGAAAACGTATTTGCTATACTGGGTTCGATCTCATTTATAGCTGCCTGTTGTGTTTTTTCATCCAAAATCAATTTTTGCGGATTGGCCTTTTTATCACTATATATTATAATCCGGTTTATGTGAATATATGGACATGCACATTATTAGATGGCACATATGAAGACCTCCTTAAGACTTTATCAGTACTAGTGCCTGAAGTGGGTTAAAGTGGGTAGGTAGTAGTAACGTTTCTGTGTGTTTCTCTTTGGAGATCTGGGACGTTTTCTTGCATACTAGGATTTACCATAAGCCCCTGGTGCTCTTTTTTCCCCACAGCCAACCAAACTCCCTGCCTGAGTTGCTCTTCCAGCCGGTCATTATTCATAGCAGCCCTCATAGCTACATTTCATTACCCAGGGTGCACTAAGTTACGCCGCAAGCTGGCTTGTGCTCTGCTTTTCAACCATTAGTTTGAAACTGTTACTATCAACTTATTTGATCATATTTTATCATATTTAGGGAACTGTTTTATGTTCCTGGATCTCTCACGAGATGTTTTATCACGTTTATCGAGCAAATAATTAAATTGAGGAAGAACAGAGTCGGACGGCATCATCACACCTACCTACTGCTTCTGCTGCTCCTGAGTGTTTGTGTGGGTTGAGACTGAGGGAACACAGGGCATCCTGGTGTCATCCTAGTATCAGTGCTACAATGGGACACAGGGCCGATTTAACTGAACTTTAACTGAAACGACGGCGCTGTACTTGTCCGGTTTCTGTGTGAACATCGAAACACAAAAATACCATTATTTTCATCGTGGCATTTCCCAAAATACCTGTGTGTTCAGGGACTAATTTGTCTCGGGTGTCAAGGTGGAAGGAAGACACTAAGCTCACATGCTAGCCATACATCCAGCTCTCTAGTGTTTTATCCCTGTGGATTAGAGAGATTTTTATTAAGTACTGGATAAACCTGGGACTCAGACTCCCAGGAGCTTAATGCACAGCACAGATCTGCAACCCCTGGGAAGGGCAGCTGAGAAACTTGTATCTGAAGCTGTGAGTGATATGGCCGTCAATCTCGAGCAGATGCTTGCTTGAGGGCTCTGCTTCAAATGTATCGGGAAAACTATTAATGCAACTGCTAATGCGTATTGTGACTGCTTGCGCTATGTGAGTGTCTTTGTATCTTAGAAGTTATCCAAATGCGTGGGCAGGTTCTCCACTTACATAAAAGCTGCCTCGGGGCAGCAGGTAGCCTTGTGGTTAGTCCTGCTGCCTTCCATTCAAAGGACCAGGTTTGAATATCACCTCCCGCTGTACTGCCCCCGAGCAAGGTACTTACACCGAAGTGCTCCAGGAAAAACCATATCGAGTATAAAGGGGTAAATCTTTGTGAGATACTTTGGAGAAAGTCACTGCTGAAGTGGTTAGGTGTTACAGCATTCAGCCAAACCAGTGCCCTCAGCAAACACTGTAAAGGTTCCAGCAGCCAGCAGTCCGCCATGAAAATACGGCAGTGGTGGACGGTCTGTGTAGAGCATGCAGATTTTTACAAAGAAAGATGTTAAGCGTGGCGGTTAGGGAAGGCCGTCCCTCTGGGGGATGCAGGTTCATTGATCCTGCAGCAGTTCGCTGGTCCATTGGTAGGTGATAATGAAGCTTAAAGAACATCACACTCTTACATAACTGCAGGTCAATAGTCTGTCTGGCCCAGTGGATACGGCGCAGAACAGACCCCAGCTGCGCTCCTCAGCTCGTAGCGAGAGCCCTGCCTTTGTCGAGCAAGCGCTACACGCTAGTAGACATCAGTAACACGCATGTTGTTCCACTGCCTGGCTGAGCGTGTTCACAAGCACCGTTGCGCCTCAGCTGAACTTCATCCCCACACGTCAGTCACAAAAGAAGGATGGCAGTTGAAAGGAATAACAGATTTTTCGAGCCCTGAAAAAAAGGCTGTATATTAAAAATGTGCAAATAATGGATTTTTATGTCTGGGATTGAAATGATGTATCGCTTGTTCGGTTCACAAACAACATCCATTTGTCACTGGGTATATTTACACCCAACCCAAGGTTGCAGCTTTGGAAAAATCCCCGCCCTGAACTGTTATCATTGTATGTTGTCGTGTGCCGCTTGTAAACGTTGCCGTTCATAATCTCAGCATCTTCGCGGAGTTCAAATATGAGACTCCAGCTGACTTGCGGAAACAAAGTATCGGTTAAACTCAACAACGTGCTGGAGGAGGTGAAGGTCATGGCTTTGTGTAGCACCCTTGAGTGGGGTACTTACTCTGAAGTGCTCCAGTAAAACATCCGACTGTACAGCTGGGTCAAACACCGGAGCCTGCTTTTTATAAGGGTAATAATAAAATGATAATAATGTTAATAGCCCTCAGGATTGCTATATAGCACTTTCAATATCTATGAAAAGTAAATTCGCATCTAGTTTAAACCTAATGTGAAAATGCGAGGCCAGAAAGTCAAGAAACATCTTCCCGACTTGTGACTGAGCGACGGGTTTATAATTATGATTTGTGGGTTTATGACGTCAAGAATGAGTGGCGTAACTAATACCCAGCTGTGCTCTGACTGCCTTTGAGCTGATTTAAAGGAGAATGGGGCTACGTGTGGATGAGTGAGAGGTGTCACACCGGCAGGCAGCTGGAAGGTATCCTCCATCCCGTCTAGGATGAGCGTGGTTAGGGTAGTCACCTCGCAAGGTGCAGCTCCATGGTTTTAATGCCCACTTTGGTGTCGTACCCTCGATCAAGGTCCTTGCCTTGAATTTATCAAGAATAACACGATGTATGAATTTGGTAAGTCACTGTAAAGCTGCTCGTACAACACTGGAAGTCACATTGGATGAAAGTGTCATCTAAGTGCACTGCAGCGTAAAAAGACTTGACTAGCTCTCCTATTCCTAATATCCCTAATGATAATAACATAACTCTTCAGACTTAATCCCCAAAAGAGCCACGTTCTCACCTGATGTCAGGTGCTGACATCCAGGACCGTGTGACAGTATAGAAAGAAATCCCTGTATGGTTTCTTAGTTTTTCTCCTGGGTGAAACCCATTACTCAGTAGAGTGAACAAGCTAGATGTTGGCTAAGGATTATAGGCCAAGCAATCAGAAGGTGGGGTTCATAGTGGGTTATTCCCACCTGTCAACCAATAAGATTTTTCAGGCACATTGAGGATCAAAGTACATCTTCCACAATGTTGATGGTATTGGAGGTAGAATTCCATAAGCTGGCAGCTGGTCCATTTCACAAAATTGGATAAAATCGTTCCTGTGAAACAGCAAAGATAGGATTCTTTGCACTGATTTGTGTAACATTTGAAATACTGAACACTAGTGAACAAAGAATCAACTTTGTGGCTCTTTTAATAAATAAAGTACGGCGAGACCGGCATAGAAAGTTGCAGCATTAGCATTTAAACATTCTCCCAAGAAATGTGAAGTCTGCAACTCAAGTAATAATTCAAATCAAAGTTTATTCTAGGTGTGCAGTTGGACGAATGCTTGGTGTACTTTCCATCTGCTGTTGGAAGCCGCTGAGCTCGCCAAAGCTGAAGAAAAACAGCACAGGAGGTTAAGCGTTTAGAAGATCGAGCAGAGTAAGTGCACGTACGGGAGGGTGAACAGCTGATGGAAAAGGTAGACGGGACCACACAATAGTGAATACAAATAAGGAGGCCAGGCGGACATTTACATATGAACATCGTGTAGATGTGCAAGCGTTGAAATGTGTATGGAAATTGCAAAGCAAACTGAGGTACTTGTGTTCAGTGTGATGTTGGGCACTTTTTCAGTAGAGTTATGCAAAGCATTAAAAAATAATTTCAAAACAGTTACAGAAAGAGATGACATGTTACTGAGTTGGATGTGTGAGTTGGCTGGCAGCTGAAGAGACTAAAACCAAGAAAATGTTCACGTGTCATAAAGGGGAGAAAAATACCACCACTACTGGGCGTTCTACAGATGTTGGTGGTACAAATGGTTCCGTTCAGTAGAACGTTTTGAAAAAGTGGAGGTGCCACTGCTTTGGGGCCGTGGTAAGAGCTAATTGTCATAAGGGAGTAAAGCATATGAGTCGTGAGGAAAACCAACCGGGCAAAATGGAAGGTGATCCTCAACACCGACTGACACTTATTCTTAAAACGTTTTGGTACCTCGAGTGGTTGATGGCTCCTTTGGATAGCTGTTGACTCCTTCAATCCTTCAAGTAGTGCGGCATGTGCGATTGTACAATATACACCCCCCCAAAACGGGAGAGGATCAGAGTAGGCAGGTACCACAGGGATGCGATTCGGCCACGCGAGCGACAAGGACATCAGAGAGGCATTGAATGGCAGTGCAAGAATAGAATTGACAAGAACCAAGGCAGCTATGTTTGTGAAAATCCAGGGCTTGAACTGTGGCCCCAACAGACACCAAAGTTCAGTTGCTGTGCTCAGAAAGGAGCCAGCTAGCTTGAAGGAATGCAAAAAAGCCAAAAGCCAAGGCTCCAGGTCCAGTAGGACATGGGCAATAAGGAGGGAGTGAACAGACCGCAGGCATCAGCAACAAACGTGGAAGTGGATCTAATACTGTGGCACAGTGGACAAACCACCTGCAGGACTGAAAAGAAGTGGCCGGTTTCACCAAGGAGAGTCACCAGTTAGAACGAAGGCCCAAACTGAACAACAGACAGTGTTAAACCGCGCACCAGTAGGCTGTCTGAACAGCAATGATGACGGAGGATGGCAGCGTGAAGACCGGCTCCACGAGCAACCTGTGCCACGAGCCAAAGCTGTACAGCAGAGGCAGTAATAAAGCTTCGAGTCAGATGGGACCTATCTAGCGTAGACTGCGGACGTGTGTTTTTGAGGGCCGCATGGGGTGTGGCAGCAACGCACGGGGAGCTGAACAAATACTAAACTGCGGTTGAGGAACTCTGAAGCAAAATAAACAGTAGGATCAAAGTACATGGTCACGGTCAACATGTAAGGGTCCCAGGAACAACCACGGTAGAGGCACAAGTGTGAATAGGATGGATTAAATGAAGGTCCAGACCAAACGAGTGCTAATGGACCGTGAACGAGTGGCTGAGCCGAATGCTGGTGACAAAAGGACAAAAGTGTGAACTAGGCCGCTGCATCAGCAAACCGGTGATTATTTGCCACTTGTTTAGCACTGGGGTGGCAGTGAAATTTCTGAAAACGAAACACGGAAAAGGATGAAACCACACGGCAGGTGTCAAATAAAACACGTTGGCCTGTCTACTAACCTTCGAGGAACTGATTCAACAGCAGTGATTTCAAACCCAGATTACGGGCCACCACCAGTAAAATTTGGAATCTAATCCAACATACCGTCATTCCGTCAACAAATAAGTGGCCAGCTGTGTATTTACTGTTATCCTCCTGGCAGAAGAACCAGAGATGTGAAATGAACAATATGAATGAGCAGGGAGAAGAACAGTTTCTTTAATGTCTTGGAAGGAGTGCAAATAATGTTCATTAAAAATGAAATCAAACCATCTGACAGCCATGGAGGGTGATTAAGAGTTTGGCCTCCAGAAAGCAGAATGGGGCAGCTCTACATAGGCAAAGACATAATGAGAGGTAAATTTTCAGTAAAAAATTCTTCTAACAGATGAAAATGATCTAATACTGAAAATATTTGTGTGATGGTACTGGCGAGATGAAGAGATACGGACAAAGCCGACAAGGCACATATAGGGTACCGTGAAAAAATGTCGCCCCCTTTCAAGCTTTTTTTCCCCTGTTTGTGCGGCTCCAGGCAGTTCTCTAGTATATAAATGATAGTATATAGGTCATGTTCAAGTATATAAGTGGTGTATAAATGCATAGGTAGGTCTGGGGGCCGTTGTCTCCAAGTTCTGTGCTTCTGGATTCAAACGGGCAGCAGCCTTTGTGTTCACTGCTTGTTTGCAATAATTTCTTCCTGGTGTTGTGGTTTCCCCTGTTTTAAAAACTTTGCACGTCACCATCTGATTCCGACTTGTCGGAGTGCAGTTTCCCTATTTCCAATGCTAGTTAACACGGCGATCGATTCTTATGAAAGGTATGAACAAAACAAGCAAGTTCTAGGCATAAAAATGTATCAGGTGCACTAAACAAGGCTTTACCTTTCATTGTTCGCAGTTGTTTAAAATAGGGTTCGAGCCCAAGGGACACCACTGCTGAAGTGCACTTCAACCTTTAAATGAAACATATTTTTGTCACAACAGTAGTTGCGGTAGAGATTTTTGGTTAAAGCGAACGGGTTGGATCTGGATTTCACTGCTAAAAACAGCACTTCCTGAGTTCGTCGGAGATTTTCAGTCACCCATCGAGGAGCCATATGGCTCTAGGTACAACTGGAAAAATTACTAGTTACAGTATTAATGAACAGATACATCCCACAAATTCAGTTCCACGGGCACAACGGTGTGTGGAATTAAAAAGATGCCGAGTTATTTTCATATTCAAGCCCACAGTTCACTCAGCTCCTACCTATAATCTTATTTGCAGTCTCATTCTTCTTTGTGTGAAGTAATGTGACTTTGCTGGGCAACAACTCGGTGTTTATATAATCTATTTCTGTGGCTGTTGCCCTGTGATTGAACAGCGTCGCAGTGCCAGGGACAGAAGGACCCCAGGGGCAATACTACTGTATGACAGGGCTCCGCTTTCAAGTACATGAAAATGGCTGTTACGATTCATCCAACATTGTCGTTTTAATATGTATTTTTTTCAGCCGACTGCACCGCCGTTTTTGCATTTAACGTGATCTCATTTTTATGTACATAAATATACATAAAGCTTTATAACTTTATATATAACTTACATAAACCTTCGACATTAAATAAGCAAATTAGTCCGTCATTCAGGGGAAACGTGTGCATGTCATTCATCGGGTTTAGCAGGAACCGCCGCTGCGGGAGATGTAGCGGCAATGATAAATATATTAAGGTAAAAAGTTAAGGCTGAAGGTCTACAAAACTGAAAACTGTGATATTTCACACAAGCACATCCCAAGTCCCCTAAGCCATTACCCAGATATCACTGAAATACTTTTAAACACCTAGACAATGGTCCACCGAGGATTTTTTCACAAACCTTTCCACTTTCTTAGAATATGTTTTTACTTAATAATGTGGGGAAGATGATAGAGATGATAGATGTGCAACACAATTAAGCAATGCAACTATGAGAAGCAATCCTGTGAGGAGAACAGTTAAGGCATGACTGCAGCGCACTCGGGGACCTTTCCTAGTTTGCTTCTGACTGTGGTGGGAAGTCTCAGAGAGAAGTTTTATGCTGAAACCTCCAGGGCCAAAGTTACTGCTCTAGAGTAATTCCCACTTTTAACTTGATCGGTTTTCTCAAAGGACAGTAATGGGCGGACTCGTGGATCACGCTGCATACCTGTGCGCTTTCTGTCCAACGCATTGGCAATATCAGACCATCTCAGCCATTTTAGCCACTATTTGCTCTGCTTCCTCCCATTTATTCTCCAACATTTTTCTTAATGCACGTGTTAAAATTGTTTCGGACGCAGATTTAGAAGAGCAGGTTTTCATCTCGGATAGTGAATGTTGGGTGCGCATTTTCATAAAAGCATAAAAGCAAACGTTCAGGAAGAGATTACAGATGATGAGGAACATTTCAGCAGGGCCCACAACAGTCAAGTTGCATAGCTTCATTATTCTCTATATGCATTGCTGAGTAAGCATATCTGCTGAATTCAATGGGAAATATGTTTGAGTGGCTTAGGAGTTTATAAATAATGCTTAACTGACTCATAACTGATGGTATAGGAACACCTCGATCACTGTTACCTCCTACAGCACTTTTATTTTATCCCTCTGAGGAATTTGTCACACACACGATGTTTTCTTAACACATTTTTGGAATGCTGTATTTCTTATCCATAACATATTGTTCTGTTTGTATTCAATTATTCAACGAAATAATTTATCTGTTTCGTACGATGTTGCGCACGAGAAGTTTTTAAGCTCCATTTATCGCTTCCTGTCTAAAGCGAAGCGATGAAATCAAAACCCGGTTTTAGACACAACAGCATTTCCTCCATCAGCCTAAAACTGTTTAGAAGCTACTATATACCGGGAGGAATGTAGCAGTGGCATCGCTGCCTCCCCGCCGTCTGGGCCACACACTTCATTATCATTCTGTTTACCTACCACCTTCTCATACACTGGAGATGCAGATGCTCCCTTCATTTACTTAAATGAGACAAATATCCACCTCGACTCATTTACATCTTATGTTCAAACCACATATTTGCCCCAGCAGAATTCACTGTTTATATCACATCTCTGCCTCTATTTGTCTACATAAGGTACACAAAGCCAGGATATGTCAGAAAAAAGCGGTCAGTAAATATTTTAGACTTTTACATTATAATCTCATGTCCAAAAGGTGGGTTACTGTTCTAGTACCTTTTTATTTTTATAAGCATTTTTATACATACTAACAATTTACACAAAAATCCTCTGCCGCTTCTCGGCACTGACTGGCTATTCTTTAAGGCATTAAAGAATTCTGTTTCTCGCCATCAGATGTTCCTCTCTGCCTTTAGTATTAAAATGAGATTCAGTTTTTGCTACAGCGTTTCACTTTCTTGTATCGCACATCTTGCGCCGTACCTGGACTCACGGTCAGCGATGTGGTTGTTGGGTGTTTCAGGTCCTTCCTCAGGCCACTTGACCAGGGTTAACCAAGGTGAGCTCGACTGGGACCTCAAACAAGACCAAGGACAACACAATGAGTTCTGAGCAATACATTAAAAAAAGCGTAAATCAGAAACTCATAAATGGAGACAGAATTTGAATTATTCCTCATCAGGAACATATCGATGCCTCCCGGTCCATCCAAAAAAAACCCCCAAACCCACTAGAAGGTGTACACACTTTGTGTAGAATGCCATCGGCTTTTTTATACATTTTTACACGCTCGCAAGTTGTTGCGGTTTTTCGATTTTTTTGACCTTTTTTTGGCTGGAGCGCATTCTCTCAAGGCGGATCAGTACATAAATCAAAGCACGTTTTAGCAAAAATGCGTAAATCGAGACCACACGGATCGCGGAATGACTATAACTGCTTTGGCCATAAAAAAAAAAAAAACGGGTTTATTCATAATGGACCCAGAATAATTCAGTCACTTCTTGAATGACTTCATGTGTCAAAATTTAGAACATTACATGACCCCAATTTTTTTTTTTTTAAATAATTGCTATATAAATTAACCATCAAATTTTGCTCTAGGAATTTTCCGTTTTACTCAAGAAAATTTATTCACGAGCCGTCTTCTGGGAACGTGCGGCAGGGCTTCGCATCGGTTGTGGTTGAACCAGATTTGATTAATTCCATATTCTTCCACATTACTGGACATGAAAATAGACTCTAAAAATAATGTATTTCAGGTCTTGTAGGAGATGTTTAAATTTTTATAGCGGTGAAAAAAAAAAAAGCGTAACCATTTTGGAGCTCATCGACTTTGACTGGTGAGCAAGAGACACAAACCTCCCAAGTCTCTTTCCTGAATTTGTGCAGGCAAAGTATTTCCAAAAAATTACTCATAACCCCTTTCCTGGAGGGACTGGACTGCCAGCGAGACGACAGTATTCTGCACTCCTGGAGACCAAAGGGAGCCCAAAATCCAGCACTGACCATCTTTCACAGGTGGTAAATGGCTTTCAGAGATGCAGATGCACTGCGTGGAAATAAAAGGCTAACTTGTTTTAAATAATGTATCAACTTTAAGCGTTTTAATGTGCAGACAGACAGACAGACATGGGCTCCTGGAGTCTTTGCACACATGATGGGGGGGCTGTGGTGGATGATGTCACACTGCATGATGCTGTCTTAATATATTTCATGCTGACTATAGATAGATGGGATATTGATCATATATTGTGCTTTATATATTCATTTACCGCCATCGTGAACGTCGGGATGTGAAAAGGGCATTCGCTACGTTTTAGGAAAGCCAAAAGAGAAAAAAAAAAAACACAGCAAGATGACTCCACACAGTGAAAGATTCCCGGAATGACAAAAAAAAATCCAGAGTGAATTTAAAATAGAAAGAAGTAGGGAAAATAACCGACTCGATGTCTTCCCAAAGGGCCCCCAGCTCCATGTGCGCTGGTTTTATCTGCTCATACAAAGGAGGACGAGGATAAAGATGCCCCCAACCGCCACTCACAGCTGCCTTGGTTTGAAGCAGCAGGCTTGCAGGAGACAAATGCCCACCGTGGGTCCTGCAGCCACACTCGGCTCCTCTTCCTGCTGCAGGATGTTCTCTTTCTCAGGCTCCGCTGGCACGTATCTCCTAAACCTAAACATCACCGAATACATGGCGAGCGGCACAGGCCTCCTCTGAAGCTCCCAAAGCTGGAACGGCCTAATATGGACCCCACAGGAAAAAAAAAAAAAAATTGACCACAAAAATGCGCACGGTTCTCCGCTTCGCTGTATTCCCGTCCGACCGCGTGACAGAACCATCGGCACTTACTGCGCTGAAGTATTGCAACCCGTCGCCGATACCTGGGCACGTTTGACAAGCCGACGACGGCGGTGCGAGCGCCATAGATCAGCGATATTATTATTAAACTGGATTTGTGCATCCCTCCACAGCGGCGGCTACGAAAACAAGCGGAGGCACCCAGACGTAGCTGTCAGCGCGCCGCGTCGGCGGTGCGCCAAAGCTGCTCACCTGTGCCGTGTCACTGGTGAGCTCTGCTGTTGTTGTCTTCAAAACCAAACAGTCGTGGCCAAAAACTATACCACACATGGTGCAAATGCAGTTTAGATGCAAAGGCTGTAAGACACAAGAAAATGTCATTGGAGCATCATTGGATTAAAGCGGAATGTCATTAGTTGGGCCAAGATTGCATCAGGACTCCTTCGTTGGTCAAATAGATGGCTGAGATGGGCGTTTACTGAGTTGAGGGGGCAAGATTATATCATTTAAACATCATTTGGAGGTAAATGCGGAAAGCGTTACGCAAGGGTGCAGTCGAAATCCAGCGCGCATGTCATTAAGGACGGCGTGTGGGTCTGGGTGAACCGAGCTGATGATTTGTAGATTAAATCTTCATCATTATCTTCTTCCCCTTCAAATGGGATGAGGCTGCGAGGGCTTCAGGCACAAGAGAAACTGCTTTCCACATCCGAACGTCTGCAACCGGGGGAGGTTTTCGCTGCTGACTCGAAATGCGACGAGCGGGTGCTGAAAACCAACGGAAGCAAAAAAGCAAAACGCAAGAAAACGTGCACTGTTGTAATACCGCAGTTACTATAACACCCCGCGTTGGTTAAAATAAACACTTATAGCTGCAGTATAACGGTGGTGCATTTTAAGGCCCATAATGCACTGCTGCTGCATGTGTGCCAACGCATCGATGTCTAACCGTAGCGGGGAGTTACAGTGCAGTCGTGGATCGTCTATGAGGTCAGTGGTTTCGGGAGCTTCGGCAGATGTGCCGCTGCGCCGGTGCAAATAAAACTTCTGTTCCCACTTTCTGCGGTTTTGAGTCGTCCCGTTTGTGGCGACAACGATGGAAGCGGGTTGTTAAAAGAATCACGAAGCCTGTAAGGATGTAAAAATCACCTTTCTGTCAAAGATGTCACCATTTTATTATATATGCCCCCCCAAAACAGCAACACGTCACTTAAAATAGTTTCTATACAGACTACACTTAGCACACATACGTTACCCCGGGCAGCACCTTTACGGCGGTCTGAGCCGCATGCCTGGCACACCGAGGAAAGAGCCTGGAGGATTATTTTATTTCTATCCGTTTTAGTCACCCCAAAATTCCACATATACACGTTTTTTAAAAGCCCCTGCAAACAATCAATTCTATACAGCCGTGTCACCCCCGTTCCTGCCTGGCACCCAGGGCGGACACTGCTCCCCAACACCTCTGCTGCCTGTGACGAAAAGGGCTACTTACGAACAATACGACATCTTCCTACTCGACCTAATGGAGCAGTTTCACAAACCTTAAACACTGCTTGGAGCGGTGAAGGGAGCACAGAATACAGTGTTAAAATGACGCTGGTGATAATTCAGCGCAAAATTGGTAACGGATGGCGAATCTTTAAGACTGCTACATTTACCGAGTCTTCTCCGCGTCTGGAACTTAGGGTAATGTAATGTACTCGTAGAGAATGTGCTGTATGGAGGACATCCGGCTGTTACTGGCCGAAGTACCGCCGATGACAAGCTGATCGATTCTCACGCTCGGCAACAACATGGGAGGAGAAAAGGAATAAAGTAACAAAAGCAGCGCTGTCTGTAAAAGGAAAAACTAAATCAACTTCTACCCCCTCCGAAATTTCCTGAGCATCTATAATCTGGCGTTTTGTTTAAAATCCATTTAGGAGCAATGAAAATGAATGACATCACAATTTTTCTGATATGTACAGTACTGTG
Organism: Arapaima gigas; assembly: GCA_900497675.1. Taxonomy (NCBI): domain Eukaryota; kingdom Metazoa; phylum Chordata; class Actinopteri; order Osteoglossiformes; family Osteoglossidae; genus Arapaima; species Arapaima gigas. The sequence continues at coordinate 739,743 of UFQX01005298.1, read as the reverse complement.
CAAAAGTGTTAGTCATGCAACTTCAGTGTCTGTTGAGAAGTACAGGTAGATTCTTATCTACCATCAGGGAGGTTTCTGGTTGGTCCCAAATTCATTGTGCAGCCTGAGAATGACCTCAAACACCCAATCTCAGTCATACACGACTATCTTCAGCAAAAAGAAGGAATCCTGCAACAGATGGTCTGGTCCCCACAGAGCCCTCATCTCAACATGATCAAGTCAGTCCAGGAGGACATGCAGAGACAGTCAAGGTCTGCAGAAGAACTGTGGCCGGTTCCTCAAAACGTTTGGAAGAACCTACCAACCTCCACCTTAAACTGCATGCAAGTTTGCATAAGAGAATTGATGGTGTTTTAAAGGCAAAGGGTGGTCCCACCAAATACTGATCTGGTTGAGGTTTTTTTTGTCTACTGCACTTTTTAGAAGGTTTATTGATTAATAAGTATTCATGGCATTATTTTTGGAACAGTCCTCGCTTTATAGCATTTTTCCCACAGGTGCCTAAGACTTTTGCACAGTACTGTAGCTGAGACAGAAGGAGGCCAAAGTCTTCTGGTGTATTTTACCAATGTCCACGTATTAATGACAGCACATTGCGACAGTAAGCCGCATAAAGACATGCCGACTAGTGAAGCTATTCCGTGATTTTTAAATTTAATTATCAGTTTGAACGTTGCCTGAAAGGGCTCTCAAGATGTGAAGCATTTACATAAGTTAATTTTTAATAATACATTTCCACAATATCTACGGTTACCGCCCGTAGAGATCTGATCGTGTCTGGGGAAAAAAAACAACATGATTGGGAGGCATTAAAGAAAACATCTGAAGTGCACTTGCCTCTCAAGTCGGCCTGTGCTTGGAGGGAGGACGCCGCTCCTATCGCTTCACGCGATGGTTCTACCGTGTCTAGCGGTGAAAGTGAGAAAAAAACTGAGGACATCTAAGGTTTGCTTTGCAAATGAGCAAACGAAAAGGAGGAATAAATGCAAAATATCAAAGCGATTAAGTTTAGATTTTTAACTCCGCCAGAAACTTGAGAATGAGCGGCAGAAAAAAAAAAATCCTGCAACTTGAAGCAAGCTGCACACAGATTATAGGTTTAATACCGAAAAATTATTTTACAGAAAACTTTTTTAACCTTGGGACCTGCAAATGTGATAGATTGTGGCGTCTAATTTATTTGTGAGGACGACCCGGTGGGATTGGGTACCACTGGTGCCCCCCAGATTCAAGGACAGGAGGTCTGGATCGAGCCCCAGGACCGACCGTGTGCAGCTGGTACTTTCTCCACGTGATCCTCGGGGGGTCCTCCCACATTCGAACGACCTTCCGCACAGATGAAGTGACGGCTTACGGTATGAATGGCTATGTGTGACAAACAGCACCACGCAAGCACCACGTGTACAAACAGCTCCCTAAATATAGCGACGGCAAGGCGACGCGCTCGAGAAAACACTCCCCCTATTGAGCACTGGCGGAAATAACAGCTGTAACCCTGCGTGGTGCCGCTGGCTGCACCCCGGTAAACCACAACAGCAACGTCAGCACACCTGAGCGTGTTTCATGAGGCTTCCCTCACACCTGGGCACACGTTCCTCCCCACACACTAATTCCCGCTACGTCACATTACATTTTAAAACATACGACACGCGACGTTAATAGTCGACCAAAGTAGAGTCAGCCATAATAAAGCGAGCGGGAGCTAAATCCACTAATCTGAGCAGGTAGAAGGACGACGGAGCTCCTTCCCCCGACACGGTCGGGAAAATTATGTAACGTTTATTTGAAGGACCTGCTCATTAATGCAAATGAGGACAAGATAGCTGCAGCTGGTGGTAGCAGACTGCACACTGAGTCATGGTCACGCACGCTTGGGGACAGCGTTCTGTAGGGGCTTCTCTTTTCTCCTGTGCATCCATTGTGTCCTGGATTGTCTCATACGTGTCTTCTGGTGGGACGTCTCGCGCGCGGCCGGTTTGACTTTTGACCACTTCGTATTTGTATTTCTCCACGGCGCCGACCGCATCGGTCCCCTCCTCTCGGCGAGGACTTTTGATTCAGAAAGCCGAGTTGCTCGAGGGTCAGTGAGAGGCTACCCCACCCGGACCACCTTCGGGGTGGGCGTAAGATCGGCCTTTTCGTTTAGAACGGTATGCCGTTTTTTTTTTGTTTTTTTTTTTTTGCTCGGTAGCTGAAACACTTGGTCGCGCGCCAACGTAAAACTGTAGCCACAAATATGGGGAAAGCTGCAAGAACATGTTTCCTAGGAGAAGCGGCGCGCGGGGAGCCATTTAGCGCTCACGCGTCTCGGTGCCTTCGGAGTTAATGTGCTCCCAGCGCACTTTGGTGAGCAAAGAGCTGCAGGCGTGATTCACATCTGAGGAAGACTAAATGCGGCCAACAAGGCCGAGTGCTCGCGTTACGACGATGAGATGGAACACAAGAGCTTCTCGCCCTTTGAGCAATGGTGTCTTTATTTTTAAACCGCCCTGCATGCCGCATCACCCAAAGTCCAGAAGCTGTTTGTCTGCATTCGGAAGCCTGTAATATCTATTTCCAGTCATAAAGCGCATTCGTGTTAGGGGTGAATTTGCCGTCAGCTCCGAAGATTATCCCAAGGCGCACCTGTTGCGGGGAGTCAAGCGGTCAGAGCCAAAATAAAAAGAACGAATTTGACAAAAAAGTTTAGGTACACAGCAGGAATCAGCATCTGTGATGTGCATCCTAAACTACAGAGCAGAGAAGGAGCACATCTACGGACACTTCGGCGTCAGAGGACGAAAAGCTGACCGAGGTATTGAAGTGATGTCCCCTTTGTCACATTCGGTACACATGGCCATGCGCCACTGAGGATGACAGGCCCTGCTTCTGCAGGGGGCTTCACCAGACCGTGAGGAATCACACCTCCACATCGTACGCAGCTTCGGTGCGCTCCAGTACACCCTCTTCTGCGCGTACCAGACATGTAAAGAAGCATTCAGAAATAAGCGAGGTTACTGACTACGCGGGCAGCTGACAGGATGGCATCTGATGGGCCTCAGAGGGTGTTGTTTAAACTGCGATGCAGGCTAATGGTAGATATTTCTGACGGAATTAAATCCTAATTTTAAGTAGAGGAGCAAAAAGGGTTTTTGGCGCATGAAACGTGGCGTGCAAACTAAAAGCTTGGCAGATTCTCGCATGGGGTGCGGGTGAGATTGTGCGTAGATATGAACGCTACAACTCAAGAGGACGGCTCAACTGTGGACAGAGTTACACCACAACGGGAAAGGGTGTTACACGGTAGGCACCTCGGCACCACCTCTGACTTCATAACTTACCTGTCGACAGCACGCGGTCCGAATCACCTCGACCGGCTCATTTTATTTCAGACGTGAGTATGTATATACCGCTGCTTGTGCTCGGTCTCCTACGGCCGATGTTAGCTGCATTACTAAACGCAGCAGATAAACCACCTCATGGCCTTTAGAGACCTCCGAACGAAAGGTGGCACGAACTTTGTCGCGCATCTTTTCTCAAGCAAACGCGCTCGTAAACGCCCACGAGCTACCGTCCCTTGCCTCTCCTCCTGCGTGGGGAAGAAGAGGGAGCATGAGCCTGGCACGCAGCTCACTTTCATTCACGGGGTCAATACCGATTATACAAAGGATGAGCGGAAGCTCGGCTTTGCCCCGCGGCGCCCTCTCAATACATAGCTCTCACTCTGTCAGCAGTGCTACGAGTCACAATACTCTCCCAAAACATTTTCAAACGCTCCCACAACGTGCCGTGCAGGTCTCCCCGAAACCGAGTCCCTCGGCAGTAATGGGCCCCAGTTCTCGTGTGCTTGAGACCATCCCTGAAGGAATTCCAATGAGTATTTTATCCCCTTTATCCATGATCACATCACCCCCAAAGGAAGCCCATCTTTGTATGTCTAATCTGTGTTTTTAATGGGGGGGGCTGTCTATACCTTTAAGGCACTGCAGACCTACAAGATATTCACGCCACGCGAAAACGGTGCCTAAAGGTGTTTTGCTGCGAAGAGACGTCTTGTGACGGGGAGGGGGGGGGGGGAGCAAATGGCTTGCAAAATCGCTATTTTAAGGCTACCCGTACATGTTGTTATTGTACTCGAAAGGAACAACAGACACGTCGGTCAAAAACATGATTCAAATAATATGGGAACAAAACAGCCACAGGTCGAGCGCGAAGGAACAGCGAGCCGTTGGTACCTGCTTTGATGTAACAGGTACACGGCCGAGATGACATCACAGCTTTAGGTGTCAGTGGCTCCAAAGACAAAGCTGATTTGTGCCTTTGGGTGCTTGTTCTCAGGCATCAAGTTGCCATTCAACGGCTGCGCAAGTGGGAGGGAGTGTTTGTGGAGTGAGCCCACGGTGGCTGTAAATGGCAGTTATTGTGACACGCAGAGAGAGAGAGAGAGAGAGAGAGAGAGAGGGAGGGAGGGAGGGAGGGGGGAAAGAGACAGAGCAGGAGAGGGAGAGAGAGAGAGCAACAGTGAGAGAGAGAGAGAGAGAGAAAGAGAGGGACAGAACTGCAGAACTGGATCAGATAGCCAAGACCGAATGGCAGTGTGTATGTGAGTGAGAGGGGAACAAGTGAAGAAATCAGATCCTTTACAAACAGTTACAGTCCGACTTGCTTTGCAGAGAAGCCCGGTAGGGCGCCACAGGGAGCGGTGCAGTGGCGGAGGATAACATGTGGTTTTCATGCTGGGAAATTATTACTTAATTCCCTTTCTTCAATCTGAGGTCCTGGTTGCTTCTGGAGGGTGACTTTTACCCGATTTCTAAAAGCCGAGAATAAGCACTCGACCGCAGGACACCGAAAAGGAAAGGGAGGAAAAAGGGGAAGAATTTGGACTAACAAAGATGAAGAAGTTCGAAGGGTGCTCCCGTCTCTCGCTCAAGCGGACAGAATGGTTTTACCCGTAGACACCTGAAGTGAGACGCCGCAGACGCACGCCGGGGAAATGCTGCAATTTGGCTAGCAGGACGAAGACAGTGGAGAGTGACACCGTGGGGTTGGGCAGGGTGGGGGGACTCGGAAGGTAAGCAGCGCTTCCCAACTTTGAGTGCACTTCAGGGAAGCGGCCGATGACTCTGTCGCTCCATTAATTCTGCTGGAGGCTCCCGGTGTGTTCGCCACCTGCTGCAGGTGAGTTAAAAACGGTGATGTCATTTACTGTACGTCTGGCCTCGGTCGCGATGCACGACAATAGCTGCAGCACGGAATATTCGCTGTGAAGGGCAGGCGTGTAGTGCTGAGACCGGCCTCCTAGCAACTAGTGCAGGATTGTAAGGCGATGTAGGGACCAGGCGCCACCACCTTAGTGTACCTGCTTCTAGGTAGTGATGTGACCCTAGATGCAACAGCTGCCTTCCCTACAGTCTCAGTGTCCTCCCGAGTGTCCACCCCCAGGGAAAGACAATCTGACTGCATCCCACACAAAAATGCAGGTTTATGTGTAAGGAAGCGCGCAGGGATATACGTGCACCTCCAAAGGCCCCATACAGCAGCACAATTCTGCCTACAGTATGTTCGAAGATGGTCACATTTTTCCCAACTGTGACACAAGCGTGACTCAGACACAAAGAAAACGTGGGCAACACTAAGAAAACACAAGAATGGCTTAGGATCATTTTACTCTTTTTGGATAAAAACAAATGTGTCCTACAATAGAAGATGGCCTAACGTGATCTACAGTAGAGTCGAGGAACCACAACATCACGTACTATTTTGTGGAAGATGGCAAAAATGAAAAGTAATATCAGAGGGTGCTGAAGATGTGCATGATGTGTATGAAGGGGTTTGTTGACCATTTCAATTTGTTTTGGCTGTTTTGGTCAACATGAGATGATGGTTCAAAGCCAGCATGATGCACTTTAAGCCACAAAGGTTTTTAAACAAGAACGACTGATTTAATGCTCAGCAATGTTATGAAATGGAAAGTAGCCAAATTATGAATGTTGAAAATATAACTAAATATTACCGATATTAAAACTACATTTCTCAATAGCCATTCCGTTGTACAGCAGCCGCACGCTCACGCCAGTCCCCGTGTTTAGATTCTGCTTTATAAAAGACAAACAATAAGGTCAAAGGAACTGAAGGATAGCTCAGCAAAAAAAAAAGCAAGTTCTGAGAGATATCTTTGCGAATGTACAATCTCCGATATTGTTTTAAAGAATGCACTGTGACATATAAGTTTACGAAATATAAGACTTGTCCATTCAGGCAAGAATTTTATGATATAGAGAACAGGACTATTTAAGCTCACATTTGGCAGCTATGATGTTCATGTGTATAATATGAGTTAATTTCAACTTTTCAAAGCTTTACATGCAACATCAAAGGAAAACATATGACTTATAGCTCACAGTATTATTTCTGCATTACAGGTCTTGCAGGATGAGGAATTATTATGGAAAAGACAGTATAAGGGACCCGTGTTTGATATTACGGAACTACATCACATGGGCACTGAAACCTACTTGCTGATTCTAGAAAACCAGAAGCTCATGGATGGAACAAAGTCTATGATAATTTGTAAATTCACGGGGGCACAACCACTAAGACGCCCCCTTGTGGAAACTAATCTAATTGCGTAACCCCCCCCCCCCCCTTCTGATCTAAGACATAAATAAATTGAACACACACAGGAGAAAAGAGAGAGAATGGAACAGCGCGGATTATTGCATTCATTCCCCTCCGATCAGTTATGCTATCCTGATGCCTACGTACAGTTTAACTTAAATTCTTGCCGCTACCGGTCATTTCGATGCACTTTGACTTGTTGATCGGACGCGAAACGAGACCAGACGCACGGGAAAGCGTGGTCTGCATCGGGGGTCTCTGGTGCATCGCGTGACCCAGCAGAATGAGCGGCTGCTGCGCTCTCCATGTGGGAGGGGAGCCCGCAGCCCATAGCTCACGCCTGTGGCACTCCGGCATTCACGCGCACTTCTGCCACTCGCGATGTGTGGGAGATGCGCTTATTTTTAGGTCCACAAATTTCAGTGCGCGTCCAGCAGTTGTACGATTCACTACCACCGCAGCTGGGCCGCCAACCGCATTACATGTGCCAGGCGGTAATGATGGGATCGTACACCACTGATCGAGCAGCCTCAACCGCACAGCAAGGCCAGAGTCGAGCTCGGAGCGCTGATCCGTAGGCAGATGCTGCTGTGCACATTTATATATTACAGTCTTTGACAGGCAGCCTCTGTATCCCATTTACGTGATGTGTGACACAGCGGTAATTTCCTTTAACACTAGTATTTTAATAAGGAGCAGATTGAGTAAAGGGAAAAGCTGTAGGAGGACTTGTGACAGAACCCGTAGCAAAAGTTATACAAGTGTTCGCCGACAGATTCGTATGTTTATTCATTACGGTATTGCTGCCCTTTAAAACGGCGCGCAATTTTTTATATATGTATTTACACAGCGGGGCAATTTTGTACTGTATCAGTTTAGGGGAGGTACCTCACTAAAAGAAACCACAGCAGAAGGTGGTCTTCGAACCTGGGTTGTTCAAGTCCACTTATAAACACTGTCCCACCTGTTGCCCCACCATGTGTCTTATGGACATGTCAAGTTGGACAGAATTTGTAAGAGCCCAGGTAAGACACCATATGGAAAACACCAGCTATAATTTAATATAATATAATATAAATAAGATATAATATCTTATTTATAAGACACCAGCTACATAAACAAATAAGTAATAATATTTGAAATTATTTATAACCCAGATGCGCCCCAAAAAACAGCTGGAGTCTCCTTGCTTACTGCCCTCAGTATGTAGGATGCTGTGTTCGGATCACTCCTCTCTTCGGGGATGTGTGACGCTGGGAGCCCCCTCAGGCCAACCGAGCTCACACTCCTCTGGGGCGGCACAGTCCAGCAGGACTCCTCCGCCTTCATCTGAGAGCTTCTCCGACGCTTCCTAAGTCCGGTGTGCCGCCGCTCAGTGCCACTTCCTAACACCCCAATCCATCATCCGTTTCTGTGACAGGGGATTGTGTCGGCACCCTTTCCTGGGGTTGAGACTTTGGCCGCGAGGTTTTCTGAGTCATTCTCGTGCGAGATGCTCAGGAGAACGCCTGGCAAAAGGGAAAAAAAAATTGCGAAATGACACTGATGCGAACGTGCATGAAAAGATGGTCGTGGTCCTGGTCGGAGAAGCACGCAGGTCCACACACACGTAGACTCACTCAAGGCTCCACACACAAACACACCTATTCCTACAGTCACGTATGAAAAAACACATCCAAGGATGCGAGATTAATTTTCAGCTATTTTCTTGGGTGACCGTCTCAGTTAAGGTCGAGGTGAGCCGCAACGATCGTAAATATATCTGTAAACCTTCGACTGTAAAAATACTAGCAAAAACTGCTGTAATATGTCCTGAACATAAAAATCTAATATGCTGAAGGATGGTTGAGGTCCCATACAAAGTGATGTCCAAAAAATGTGCCTTTTTCTCTATACGCTTGTCCAATGCAACGTGCACCTAAAGTAATTTACTGGGGCACCAAGCAGCCAGCGCCGCCCCGTCTGCACTTTACAGGTCATATTCTTATGTCTGTCGGGACCCTGTCCTGGGAAGGCAGAAAGGCGGTCTGTCTCAATGTTTCACACCCAGGTGGGCTTTACTTCTGCAGCAACAATGCATGTGACACATAACATGATTTGGAAGCAGCAAAATAACCGGGGGCTCATATTGAGCCTATCTTGAGTAACGGGACCCCAACAGCACCGATCTGCACGTTCTAGCGTGTTTTTCGGTCAGTTAACATGACAACTCCACGCAGACACATGCGTAATAAGGCAAAATATACATTTAGAAACTAGCTGACATTATTTCTAAGTTGCATAACTCCTCATTTTAGAAACTTCTCCCAGTGCATTCACCCAAATATCCCGCCCAATTTATGCATTTTACTGCTGGATATAAAAAACAAAAGGCTTTAAATGTTTTTTTAGACAGAGAAGCATAATAGTTGCAGCTGTCACCTTACACTCAAAAAGTCCAAGTCTGAATCCCACCTCCTGCCGTATTGTCATAGATCAAGGTGTTTATCTTTAATTTCGACAGTTAAAGTTACCGAGTTGTATAAAGTGGCCAATAAATGGCTTAAATGGCTAAATAAATAGCTTAACATTAGAAACTGCTTTGGAGAAAAGCGTCAGAGAAACATGTAAATGTTAAGACAGTGTAAATGATATTTTGACACAGGGATGCAACCTATGGTGTAAATGTAGGGTCTAAAGAAGCAAAAGTAAAGAAATGGAATCATTATATATATTACAGGTATTTCATATGTGTTGGTTGAAGTTTTTTGGGTCAAACAACCCTCATTATGACAAAATAAGGGTTTTGGTTTATCAGGCAGTGATGGATGTCCAGGATGGGTGCTGGGCTGCTGAAGATTTGGCAAAAAAGCGGGCCACGCCAGGACCCAGGAGGCACGAGGTGGTCCGGTCAGCTTTGCCAGCACCGATGCAGCTGCCCGCACCCCAGCAGATTCCCCCCACACTCTCACCGGGGGTGGGGGTGGGGGTGGTGGTGGGGGGGACTGTGACCTCGCTCTAGTGGTCACGCATAGGCACGAACGGGGCAAGGCTGTGCTTTCGGGAGCATGACAAAGGGCCTTGTTTGCTACGCAGCGTAGGGGGCCTGGAGACAAAGCTGCTGTCAGCCTCCGGTCGAAAGCGGCATCCGTGCGAAGCGGCGCTGTGTGTGTTCATCATTTAAACATGAAGCCTGTTAGAAACTGTTTACTTTGGAGGCACACTTGCACTTAACGCTGAGAAACTAGTTTAACTACACAGAAATACTGACAAAAAATGAATTTCATTAACAACAGTAAATACAAAACAGTAAAATAGCCTGTTTTATGGATAGAACATAAAATATGAAATTAGAAAAAACTGCAATCTTAAATTAGTCCAAGGGCTAAAATAGAAAAGCCCCCCCCCCCCATATAGATAGAGAGAGAGAGAGAGAGAGCAAGAGAGAGAGACCCCCCCCCCATAAGCCATAACCCCTAAGCTGGAGGATTGGCTCCGTCAGGTATGACAATATTGGTCTCAGTCCAGAAGGATGAAATCATAGGAACAGCAAAAATACTGCTCTGTAGCCTCAGTCTCCCAGGCCTCTGGTGAGGGACCCAAGTCTGAAGAAAAGTTACTATTCACAGGGGAAACCTGGGCGAGAAAGGAATTTTATACATATATATCTGTCTCACCCAGGTTTTCCCATCTGGGTGATAACTCTGCTCAGACTCATTCGTCCTACCCTGTATGTGTGTGTGTGTGTGTGTGTGTGTGTGTGTGTGTGTGTGTACACACAGACACACACCCTCCTGGTTTGTCAAACTGGGTTTGAGGGAAATGTGAGGGTCTTGATAATATTTCGAATGTGCCAATATGATAAGGTCTTGCTCTTGATGAAGCTGCTATCCCAACAAAAACATAGCAGTCAACCGAAAACACTAGATAGGTACGAAACTGTTTAGACTAATAACATTTTTGCCACAACATTCACCTAGTATTCTAGTAAAACCTATGTTCACAGTAAATCGAGCTTAAGTGAAGAATTAGACCCGCTAAACAATTTCGTAGCATCTTCAGGATTTCTCCCTACATAATCCATACGTGATGTTCTCTTCATTAACATATATTCTGTAAAAATGAGCCCATTTATAAAGCACCTTTAATTAGCCCTTTAATTGGAAAAAAAACAGAATTAAGATTTATGACGATATCTGCCCGGGGGGGGGGG
>UFQX01005298.1:687616-728875 GCA_900497675.1 Arapaima gigas | reverse complement strand
GGGGGGGGGGGGGGGGTCTCACTCAATTCTACCTGCAGACCAACACACAGTGTATGAAATTTGAGCGCGCAGGCAGCTGTGGGGCCCGTGACGCAAACAACACGCTGCCACCGCAGAAGACAGCAGCCGCGACAAGCAGTGGAGCACCTGTGGACTTGTCTCCGTCTTCAAACTGCAGTGTCTTTTCAGTTAGGGCAGTACACGCTGCTGACAAAGTGCTGTGGGTGGTGGGACCTAAATAAGTTTGTTTGTGTGCGCTTGTGAGCCATGAATAATAACTGTTAAAGTTTCACCAAACACAGGGTGCCTGACTACAGGGGGCCACAGTGAGGCATCGGTGCCGAGCTCCTGCCCCCTTTCAGATTAATGGTCTCATTAATCTGTTTAGCTGCAGAAGAGCTGCTCTCTGCTGGAAACACCGTGCTGAAAGAATATTTATTATCCTTATTTGAAAGGGGTGTACATTTCTGTGAGAATACTGTTGCCAGTGAACATAAAAGAGAAACGATTTGATTTGTTGTGGCAAATGTGTCTCCTGGTTCAGGGGCCAGCGGTGCTGCGCTGAGGCTGGAGGGATTGGAGACACATCATTCTGCGGAGGAGAAACCCCAAGAGCGTGTGTGTGAGCACAGGCCTTTCTTGTGTGAATACTACAGTTTTCTAAAGTTTTCTAAAAAAAGCCCTTTGATGCATCCCCACCGATGTAAGCTGAAGTGCAGCGAAATTGAGGAATTCTGATCAAATGCATAAAAAATGTAATAATAGTAATACTAATTTTAAACATTTGCTGCTGACAGCCATAAAAAATACGCTGTCTAATATATACTATATATCATACCTTACACTGTAGATGAAAAATGTTATGAAAATGCAGTAAAACATTGCATGTGTACCTCCACAGTATGCATGAGTCGCACTGTAGCGTAACATCTACGTAAGGTGAACACTGCACGAGACTGCGCTACGACACGATGCCTGCACTCGTGCACAGCCGGCAACCATCTCTTTGTGTCTCGCTGCGTTAGTTGTCTTCACGAGTGTTATATCACACAGGGACGTGGACGTGGCAGATTAATTTGGCCCACCTTTATTCCCTTTATTGTGCGTCTCACAGAACCGAACTCCCACTGAAAACCCCGCGCAAGCGTGTCTCTCGTCTCTTGCGCCATAATGCAGGGTTTCCTAACCTAGTACAACAGCGTCACAAAAAAACTGGCACTGCGTGCAAATCTGACAACAAACAGTCAACATCTTCCTACGACCATTGCCATATCCTCCATAGCGCCACCTGTACACCAGCCGCACCACTGACCTAGGACTGGCCATCAACAAGTTCAGCAATTTGGAACAGTCTGAAAAGATCACATCACTTGCACTCGCTGCATTTTTCTGTCATTTGGCAAGGAATACTAAAGTATTTTAAAAATATTATGAACATACTGTACTTTTTAAGAAGAACTTTGGAAAGGAATGGAATGGATAATAAACCATGAGGAGTAAAACGAAACTGGGTCAAAAGCATCAGCAAATGTTTGAAAAGAAGATACCGTATGGTGGACCACACACTCTATCATGAATATGATCTGACTTAGGACCGATGCGACTTATGACCTGGCCGTCAGTCCCTAAGCCGCGTGTAAGTTGAGCACAGTCTGTAGTTAAAAGACTTTATGAACATTCATAGTACTGGGGCTTAACTGCACCTGGGTTTGAATCCCAATTGTGTCACAGGTACATGCTTTTCCAGTCAAGTTCGTAGGGTAAGATGAACTAAACTGCGTACGCAGTCAGCAGGTGGTGTAGGGGTTATATTTGGGTCCCTTTGGAAGGACCCAGATAGAAACCCCACGTCTTCCAGTTGCAGCCTTGAGTAGGTTACTTACCCTAAACTTATATAGTAAAAACTACCCAACTATATAAAATGCCCGAATGTGTAAAAAGCAGAGGCAAAATGAATGTGAATATAAACATTTACGGCACCATTACTGGTGCTGGTGACCACAAACAGACTCTGGGTTCTTCATTTGTGCAGAAGCATTGGAACCAAACAGGCACCTTAAAAAAGGTCCTGCGGAAAAGCTCAGCATTTTTACTAAGAGAATTTTCAAATAAACTTTTTTTAATTTAAGGATTAAGGAGCCTTTTATTTTCCTGTGTTCTTCCTAGTTGTCCTGATGTGTTATCGGTGACATCTCAAAAATCACCAGTTTAGATATTACAAAATTAAAAAATGCCAATATTAATGAACCTTCAACTAACTCAATGGTCATTTCCCTACCTGCCAAACACACAGTGGGCAGTATGAATATTAATTAATATTAATAGCGTTAATGAATATTAATAAGGCACGAGTAGACATTATTAGTCTTCAAGAAGGAGCAACACCTGGAAGTGGAACAAGTATCAAATTCAGGCGCTTGTGAAGAAGATACAGGACTGCTGTAGCCCTCAAACAATAAGCCTCAAAACGGTGCAGCATCACAGAGCGCTTTTCGGCTTTAGTGACAAATAAGGTGAAATATTCAACAGGCACATTCAGCATCGTGCCATGCATAATATTGAATATAAGTGCCCGCTACAAAATCACTGTTCAAAGTGTATATCGAACAGTCATACTCCCTATTTTTACCACCATAATAAAAGACAGATGCTCAGACTCGCTGGAAATATTCAGCATCCGGGTGTGTATGATTGTGCCGGACAGATTCAGGATATTGATTGCGTTGCCATGGTACCAAGGTAAACGTACACCTTTTTAGGTGAACCAGCACTGTCGTGGCTTACTATGTTCTTAGAAAAGGGACCCGTGAAACTGGTGGCAGGCAGGACACATATTGTCGAAGAAGTGAAACCGCCTAGATCGTAACTGGCACTTCTTTAACACAACTTGTCAGCGTTTATCAGAGGTAGACAACATCTGTCTCGATAGCGAATATACATAACTTTCTGACTCATTTGCTTGATATCCTTACGAGAGTCGAAATGTCTCACCTCATGAAGCCACGGGGGCAGCTACAGTAGTTGAAGGCCTACAGTTTGCAAATATATATGAAATATCTGCTTTCCTTCCGAATATACCTCAGTCAACCTCAGCAACACCATACCCTACTCATGCGCTCGTGCTTTATATCCGTTGCCCATAAAATAGATTTTCATTCACTACTACTAAAGGTACAACTTACCTATTTTGCATTGTTATATTATGTTTAAGCTCCGTTTACGCAATGACCTCTGACAGCTGTTGTATGAAGCTCCATTTCTCAAGAACAGATCTAAAGCACAGACTATTATAAAATTACAAGGATAAAGACAAGAGCTGATTAAAGGACAGTACTGTCTCTGAGAGCTAAGCAAACCTCACATGTTTGACAAGACAAAATGAAGTGCAGCCGCATGATGTACGGTTTACGGGTCTTCGGCGGCACCGGTGCCTCTGTGTCGTGTTTCAGGAGCACGTGGCTGTGAGCTTAACTAATGACAGTGATTTTAGACATTAGTTAAGTGGTTGAATTTAGTTTAACTTAGACCATATATACAGTCTTTCCTTGTCATCTTGCCCCCCTGTTTTCTCGCCAACCTCACATGCTGTGACAGAACAGATTTCCCCTGAACGGTGACCAACCTCGCCTCACTCTCACCTTGCGTGGAATGTGTCTCAGCGCCTGTGCAATTCTATCCCGTCATGCCTCCACTTTCAGCCAGTGATGGAGCCCCATGCCAAACTAATGGGTCACCCTAGGCCAAAGTCTATGTAGGCCAAATACAGTGGCCGGTGAGTGTATGCACTACTGTGTATGTTGTAGAAGTTGTGGATACTCTAAGCCGCACCTTACACTTCTTCATGACAGTGACAGTTACTAACATTTATCTTGCTCACATTTTTTGCCAGACAAGACAACAAGAGTTTACTTCACTTTTCTGCACTTTTTCATACATCGGCTACAAGATATTTAGACCTTTTACTCCAATATAACTCAACAGCACAATTGTTCTCTCCTTGTTGTGCACGTGTCATCTTGCTTGAGCCAGAAGTGAGTTTTTATTTATTATTTAAACGTGCCCTCTCCCTGTGGTAGTGCATCTGCGAATGTGACCCCAGGAGGATGAAAGCGTCCTCTTGGGTGTCATGTTACACGCTGAGAGTACGACAGGAGCGTGAGGCTGCTATGACAACTACTTATTCAGGTCGCAAAAGGCCAGCTAATGTCTCCCCCTGTTTACCATCACCTGAAAGTAGTTCGCGTTTCAGTCCCGCTAAACGGATTTGTAATCGTGAGCCGGGGAAAGAGCCACTACTTCCAAACTGCTAACTTCAAATGGATGGGTTGATGAGTACTGGGCAGGTAAGTGTATCTACGGTCTGACCTTTGAAGTCTCATGAAGGGGTCTCTCAGCTGTGGTTTCATGGCTTCTTCTGTTAAATGTAGATTGCAAGGATTTAACAGTAGCCAACGGTCCACTTTAGAAAAAAGTAGATATTTAATGTACCGAAAGGTGCGACTTATAGCAGCAGAGCATTCATAAGTAAGCAAATCCAAAGGAGAACTTTATAACCTAAGTGTAATTTCCACCGTAGGTGTTCTTGGTTGGTGTGCTTGTAATGTAGAGTTAACGGTGGATTTTTCACATCTCCGATGTACGTTGTGCTTGCTTGTCAAGTTCTGAATTACGAATGCAAGCTCTGCTGGTAAAGGAGTACTCGGCAACGGAGCAAATGTTTTAAAAAGTGTGCAAGAACTGCATGTTTACGTGGTCCTCATTCATAAGCACTAACCAAGGAACTCTCTCCAAACACTCAAGACCGTCTACACACATGCCCCGAGTTCCATGTTAGGTAGCAGGACCTTGTGTTTCAGTGATTTTTAACGCTGACAAAGCACAAACTACACAGTAACAGGTGCTGTTTTGCATGTGGTTATACCATCGTGACCAACGTTGTTTGGATCGTGAACCTTTATTAAACTCTCAAAATTAGCGTCTCAAACTTGGTCAGTAGGTGGTAACAGCTCAGTTCTTCCGCACTGTCATCATAAATAGTTTGAAAGGATTTCAGGCTCTCATGACTGCCAACATAATTGCTCATTTATTGGCAATAATTTTTTTTTTCCATAATTAAAGTTCACAAGTTAGAAGATTTCTTTTGTGAGCGAGCGAGTTAACGGTGGGAGGGCAGCTGGTGGGATTGCGAGCAGGAGGGCCTGCTGGTTTGGTCAGGGTCGCGTGGGTCGGAGACCATATGGCGTCCGCACTCCGAACAAACAGGCGCCGCACTTGAGATAATGGGTTTGGAGGATTTCGTCATATCGTAACAACACAAGCCGCTTTTTTCACAACAAATTCCTGATGATCCGATGAGTCCGATAGCAGGTCCCGAAGCAAGCATGCGCAGACTATGAAGCCCACTGGACGTTAATCTAGTTGAGCCGGTAACACTTCCACAACAGCTCCACATCTACTTGAACGGGATGAATGTGAAATCATCCCTGGATCGCTGGAAGCCTTACCTCAAAACCAGATGAAGATGTATGCTCTGCTGCACCCTGTAGATCCCAGGACAGGGGTGGGGCAAAAGTCAGGTTTGAGGTCTTTGTGACACAAGTAAATGAAGAACCTGTCTAGTTTTTATCTGGATGGTATAAATGACAGGTTTACTCATAACCAACTTAAAACTGGCACGGCAATGCAAATTAAGTCAAGCATCTTTTTTTTAAAGGAACGGTGGGATGACCCTACGTGGACTACCAACCTCTCCAGTGCCAGCTACTAGCACTAGGCCATTTGGCACTTGGACACGGTCCCCTGCAAACCCACCGGAAACCTCTACACATGCTGTGTATGTGGTGCTCTAGTAGGTATTGTGACATTATTACGCTTTAAAATCAAAAGGTGAACACAGTTGTGCGGTGGATGAGGGAAGAGACACGAGGAGAAGTTAAGTAACGTTGTACATGGAAAACTTAGAAAGCAGCTTTCAAACTGTTCAGGTTAACCAAGACAAGGTTCGGAACATATTCGAATGAAATGTTAGGATAGAATAGTGTTCAAGTGCGGTTACAAGCTGGAAGTTTTCTCTTGCAAATGGCATCTGTGATCTGAGGAAGAAAATGCTTATTTTGAAAATATATTGGACTGACTGATCTAGTCATTTGTTTTTATTTACCAGCTAGTCACCGAGTCTAAAAAAGTAGTTGTGTCTTTTACAGAAGTAGCGCTGGCCGACAATGCAGAAGCGATTCTCTCAAACGGCCGTTCGCACGAATCAAGCAATTCCAGAGATACGCTCTGGGTTACACAGAAAAACATTCTTTTGGCCTGCACTTTAATGGTTTTCCATTAACCGGTTTTGAGAAAATGTCTATCAAATGGGCCTTAATGGACTATGAATTAAGACTGCCTACACAAAAGGGCAGAGACCAAAGTGGTTTTGTTAATAGAAAAAAAGTAAGAAAGGAGAGAAAAATTCCTTCTCTTGTGACTGAGCAGGCAGAAACCAGAGCACCAAGAGCCTCCTGCAACCGCTGCCAGATGAACTGGATAACTGTCACTTTGAGGGGCCAGGAACCACTGACAGGAATGCCTGATGCATCCGAGCATCTAAGCTCTACTTGTATGGTGGTCAAGTGCAGGGAGAGCTGTTGATGGACTGACTGTGATGCAGTCCTTGCAACGGAAAAAAACGCGATGGTATTCCCCTTATTAGCATGGTGGTGGACCTATTGCTCAGTACATTTTGACTTTCTGCAGTGAATAAAGCATGCTAGAAGTTATTGCGGATATTCACAGTATATAATGCTTTAATAAATGGGAGAAAAATGTTGAAAAAAATGGTAGGGCAGCAGCACGCGAGCTGACTTGCAGCATAACTTAGTGCACCCCGGGTAAGGAAAAAAAGCGATGAATCGTGGCTGTGCGCTACACCAGTCTTTTGTTGGGAGAGGAGCTCAGCCTGGGAATCTGGTGTTTTGGGGACAGAGAAGAGCACCAGGACCTTATGAAAAGTGCTGGCACACAAGAAAACACGCAGAAGCTCTGCTACTGCTGAGAACCGAGCAACTTGATGCACTGCCATGATATAACACCTGCGCAATGTGTGCTTCAAGCCTTCTCTTTTTCCCACAGTACCCTGTAAGCTGCTCTGGTTGCCTTTGGTGGACCAGTGAAGCGACCAACAGCAGGGTGCACACAGTCATCCTTCACGCTTTACCTTACAGTCAGACAGCCACCAACATGTGAAGGTCCTCATGAATTAATTTCTTTTGTAGTTTTAATTTTTGAAACATGCCTAAGGATTTGTAAATATTTGTGTGTGTGTGTGTTTGTAAAATCTTCCTAACCCAATTATTAGAAAAACTGTCTAACCTATAGCAGTTTTATTAATACTTAGTAAATGATTAAATAAATATTGCCCCCGGTCTCTCCTGAAGATCCGTGGTCTGCTGTCTGAAGTGGCATGAGATGAGCTCGCAGAAGGATTACTCTACATTACCCAGAAAGTACTGCGGGCCAGTATGTAAGCACGTAAAACAATCCATACGAGTGACGTGATAAAATGTCGTGCTTCAACACTGCGGTGTAAACTTTAAGTCAAGTTCTCCTCTCATTTTTGTTTGCAAAACGTTACGAGGAAAATTTGCGATACAGCGATAGAGAAAAGCGGATTGAAACAAGTCCCGAGATTACCTGATCGACAGACAAATCCGAAAGAAAAAAGTCCTGATTTACAAGCCTTCGTCTGAAAAAAGATCATTTAAACCCACCGAAATGTTTTTACCTCTAGACAGTGAGGCCAGGCAGCAGAAATAAGGACAAACAGCTACCAGAGTGACGTTCTGTTGTTTGACAGTCCGCTGTGCGCTGTGGGACTGTGCTGCTGAAAGGACTTCAGACCTTTGTCCCACGGCACAAAATGACACAGAGAAAGAAATGAGAATGAGCTATTCCAAATGGTTAAGCGCTACACAAAGCTCACTTCATATTTAATATCCCCATATAAACCATACAATAATAAGCGTTTTCTTAAAGCTTCATGCCACGCATTAGATTTGCCATCACCTTGCCTTGCCGGGAGCTGTTTGAATGCTGTTTTAGAGATTACCCGCAGAGAGCAAAGGCAGGTAGGGAAGAGCCGCCAGCACAACAGGCACCGACACAGCGTCGGCTCCACAAGCGGAGCGGAAAGCCGGCTTCGCCTTCGAACGAGGAGGATAAATCCTGCGACGAGTACGACAAGCGAGGCAAGCGGAGGAGTTTGTGCCCGGGGGCAGATTGCCGGGGTGGCAGAGATGCGGCAGTTGGAGAGCCTGTCAGTCCAATGTCTTTAACTGTGGCAGCTCCTCTCAGCGGCAGCGACGTGTGACCCGGTGCAGGGCCCTGTGACATAAGTTCCCTGGGGTGGACTTGGACATGGAGGTTCAATCGATGCCTCTGTGAAATGCTCCTGGGGAGCTGAACTCTCAAATGCCCTTTAAAACAGCCATTTTTCGAACGGTGGCGACACGCTTTGAGGTAGAAGCGAGAAAGTTTTGATAGGAATTACCTGCAATTCAACAGATTGCGAATTTTTGTTTTAACTTTCGCCGTCTATTCCTTCCAATAACAAGGCTGCGTTATGTATTAAATGAACTTTTCTTTTGTAAAAAAACGTGTTTGTTGGCAACCTGAACTGCAGGGTGTTCTGGAAGTTGTCCCTTTAACACTTTTAAAGTTTAGGTATTAGCCAAGATGTGGGAGGACAAGTGCAGCAATACAGCCATGGTCAAGAATAAACATAATCCCCCTCAGCCTAGCAAGTCCACTTCTCAAAGACCAAAAAAAAAATGAACAACATATCGATTACAAATAACAGTAATACTTTTCTCTTACAGGCCTATGCAGTAATAGTGGGACTAGAGCTCCAGATTTGTTCTTGAGAAATGGACCACGGTCATGAACACAGCATTTTGCATAAATGGAGCTACACATGTGTAAATATAATACAAAACAGATTAATTAGAGTTTTAATAATTTATGGACAACAAATATAAAATTCCAAATAATTCCTCTGAAATATTTTGGGTGTTTTTTTTGTTTAAATATGTGAAGTTATTTCTAAATTCCTCACAGGGCTAAAATAAGAGGGCTACAAAACAGCACTAATGGAGATGCTGCTCTGTTTGTGAAAGGAAACCCGAATAACTTTGTCACGGGAGGTTTATCTTGTGGCGGGAGTATGGAGAAGGGCATTATTGAGCAGCACTCTAGACTAGAACCATGAGGGGTCTGAGGAAGGCTTCACGATGGCCTTAAGCACCTTCACTAAGCAGATCGCACTTTACTTCATTTTTAACTGTGTTGCAAGGAGTAATGGGAACTCAGAGCTGCACGCACCAAGCTGCAGAGCTGTATAAGCATCTCGCACTAACACACATTCCACTGCATGGAGAGATTATTCGGGTTGTGGAAAGGGGACAAGTAGTTGAACCTTCTCACGCCTCTCCTCTTTCATGGTGCCTTTGGGATTTGGCTCCTCCAATCATGCGTAATGATGGCAAATCAAATCCCTCTGGCTTAATGGGACGGGGGGTTTTTCCCGTGGCAGTTAGAAGGGGGCCACATGTGCCTTCAACCTTATTTTCCACAAACAACATGCCACTGTTGATGGTGGACACCTCCGGTTTTTCGTACAAGACAGCAAGAATACAAACTAACCAAATATGTACACAAGTCCATCGTGTGTGGAGCTGGCATGTTCTCCTCTTGTTTGCGGCCCTCAAAACATGTGCAGGAGAAGGCCATGGTAAACCACGTCCTTTCCGCCCACGCTGTGAAAACCACGCCAGTGGTCGCCAGGGTTCATCTTGACGGAACTTCCAACTTGCCATTAACTAACAAATGACCAGTCAGTTCAGATGCTTCGAGTCCAAAGAAATAAAACCCTGTAGGGTCAGTCACAGTCTCTGAACTTGATTCAGGGAACTAGTCTAGCTGGTTTTAGTCGTCCAGCTGGGTGGTGCTTTACTACAAAGCTGGGAAAATATGGTATCAGTATCAAAAAGTTAACATTAAATTACTATAGAGGGCAAATAAGGGCGCAGACTTAGTATTCGAACGTTTGTTTCAACGTTATCATTGTTGAACATTTGTCATAGCGCTATCCAGGCTGCAGCCTTTTCAGTAACGGAAAACAAGTCACTTGTTTTCACAAGTCACTAGTCACTTGCAAACAAGGCATTGAACAATGTAAAGGTTAACATGAACAAACGTTCCCAACTCTCCGTAACTTAGTTATATGATCGTAGGGAAATACGTCATAAGTTCACGCGTCACTTGTTACAAGGAAACGTAAACAGTTCAAACCAACAGTATTATTTATTATTTATAATAATAGTAAGATAGTATTAATAACTAAAGTTAATTATCTTTAAAATGAATATTTTTTACATTTCTTTTTAGTTTTTCTCAACAGAAAAAGTGATTTGTTCTTACACTTAAAGTAAACAGGAGCGACTCGCCGAACTAATTTCTAAGCATTATGATCTGTTGAAGTCTAAAACAATGCAATTCTCACGGTACAAAAAAAACCCATATTCTTAACGTATTAAATGCTTAAACTCGGCTTTTATTTCCTGAAGCGTCCTCCTGACGTGATGGTTGCGATTAAACCCGACTTGTTTTTTCGTGAATTGTGGTGAATTGGGGCGTTACACGCAGAGAGGAGGGCGGGGGGAGAGGAATCAACGTGGAAAGTCGGGAGCAACGGAAACAGAGCGATGGAAAAGTAGCAGAGTCCTTTTTTTTAAAGTACATTTTTCAAAATGTGAACGACGCGGAGAACTACTCTGAAAAGTTCGATTTGACGGTGCCGTTTTTGGATGCAATGGAGTAAAAGTAACTCCTTACTACCCAAGTCTAAATTATTCCTGAATTTTACACAGCTGGGTACTTTTTACTGCAGCGATTCAGGGTAAATACCCTACTCAAGGGGTATTACTGCGGAAGCAGGATTTGAACTTGAATCTAGTGAGTCCTAATAGAAATAAACTGTAAACATATAATTGTTAACTCAGTTATCCTATGAACGGCTCTTACAAAATGAAAACTCTTCCAGGAGGACCTGGATAAACTGTATACAACTTAAGGATCGCTGTATCTGGTTCTGGAGAAAAGCATCAGGTAAAAGCAAAAAGGCGGCTGTAATGTCACCATCCAATGAGTTATCATCTGACATAAGTCCTTCTCAGTAAAGCCACACAGCAACTCTTACAGTGGACAGTCTGTGTGCTTTGCAGGGCGAAAGACACGGACGGGGATTTTGCACACTTTATTTTGTCAAAACACAACATCTATAAGCAAAACGATTGAAACGTCTCTGTCCGGGGCGTACCGTCTGGACCCGGGACCTCCACAACCCTGCAACAAGCACCTATCAGTATAAAAATGTAACACTACAAGACAAACTAGAAATATTTTTGTTACAAATATTGTTAAATATGTTGGTGTTGTCACTATCACGCATAAAACACCTTTCATTCATTCTATCCAATGTACTTAAGAAGTAGTAGGTATGAGTAGGTCTTTGTCCACCACATATACTGTGATCGCAGTGTAGCTGGGCAACAGCTGCTGCCTTTCAGTGCCTGGTTTCCTTCCACAGTCCAAAACCATGTTGCCCAGATTAATTGGTTACAGTAAGTGACCTGTAGAGTGTTGATGGTTGGCCACCCCGCGATGGTTCGTAGCCTAGCGCCCAGCGATTCTGAGACGGGTTCCGTGCCGCTGCGACTCTGACTGGGACAAAGCAGCTAATGATGATGAATGGATGGATAAATTGTAGCTATTCATTATTCTTATATACATTGTTATTAATTCTGAGATAGTGAACAATATCAATAACAAATGTTGAAGTTATAAAAGGATTGCAAGCTTGTCTGATTGTGCCTTGTTATTTTGATTTTTTTACAGCAATAAAGTGCCACCTCCTCGGGTAACAAGTGCTGCATGTAAAAGTGTAATTCCTGCATCCCGGAGCACTGAAATATTACGAATGTGTACAAATCTAATTTCAAGCAGGTAATATATTTAAATGTTAAGGCTCTCGTGTATTTTTCACTGATTTTTTTTCCCCGCTGCCTTAGCTTTGTACTCATTTTAACAAACCAGCGTGGCTCACATGCATCGAAAGCCAAATACGAAAGGCTGGAGCTCCAAATAAAACACTGGAGATGCTGACTGATGCGGCTCACACGTCTAACTCGAGATCCACATCTAAATCACCATGTACAGCGCAGCCACAATCCCTGAGGGTTATGAGGAACCTTCCAGACCTTCGAACCGATCACGGTGCGATCGTACGAAACAGAGGACGCACACAGTGGTTCCTGGCTGCGGTGCCAGTCACTCGCGAACAGTTCGCTGCAGATGACAGTATACATTTTCTACTTAGATGGTATACGCTTTCTCACAGCAAAAACACTACTTTTTTAAGCGCCAGAGCGCTATGACCTTCAGCAGTATAAAACTTAACCGTGTGATAAAGTCTGCCAGTGATGCACCTCAGATAGAATAATGTTGCTAGATTCGGTTAAGAAGAAGTATATGAGCAGAAGCGCTTGGGAAAACTTGGAGCTTCAATTTGAAACATTGCCTTTATATTTATTATGACGACTATAGACTGTAGACAGAAGTAGCTAGAGTGGTCCTGGAAAGTTACGCAAGCAAGGAAAATACAACATGGAAGGATGACCTGGAATACGAAGGATTTCAGAAATATATATTTGTTATTTTATTAAGTGGAAGGTAATTCAAAAAAAGACGACTTCCACAAATGTATTACCCAGTAACTGGGTCTCACACGAACATGCAGTCTAAGCCAGTCTGTAAAGTAACTGTCACTGTTTTCTCTTAATCTTGCAAATGCTCGACATGCACTACATATGGGACTTAAGTTACCGAGTAAAAAATTCCTGAAAGTGTTCAAGCGCCATGTATTCACAGCACACGGAGATGATTCAGTGAGGCTCTTATACTTTAGCTGTAACTGTTTCGCTGGCCTTCGTCGTGTGATGTGTTTGTCAGTTTTATTTCGCAGTTGGAGAGAATTCCTACCATGTTCTCTATGGTCCTTTTAACTAAGCAAAAAGTCAGCTGCACTTGGGTGTGAGGATCGGGGTGAGTGAAAAAAATCGATCAACACATTACCAGTGCAACTCAAACCAGAGATGCAATCGCTGGTTTAATAGGAACAAAGAGGAATTTTTTTCTAGGAACCAGTTTTTTCCATAAGAAATGATCATTCAACCCCTCACAAGGGGACTTTGTCTAGTGTGAAGACGTCACGCAACAGATTACCAAATATAAAAATAACTAAGGAATTTGTATATTCTGACTTCAGGGCACCGACAACAAATATGCTTTGTTAAAATCGCTTGCGTTAAAGGTTGAAATGAGATCTACATTTACGTACCTTTACACGTAGGTTTATTGTACTTTCCATGTTTTGCTGTGCTTAACCTCTCTGTTGCTGCGACAACCTTTTAACAGTAGTTCTGTCCCGAATTAGCATTGTCTTCTGTTAGTTGCACTTTTTATTTTTAAACTTTGGACAAAAGATTACAGCATCACTACAGGTATATTCATTATGCAATGATGCGAACCCGCGCGGCTGCTTAAAAACCGGTGCGTAAAGGTGCTCGGTAAACATTATCTTTACACAGCGACGGATTAAGAGCAGTCCCGCCTTACAGCGTTTGCACGACCTCGCTGACGTACACAGTCCGTAGTCACTAAACGGTGAACTTTGCGCAATTTTTGTGCACAAAATATGCGGCAACAGATTTTTCAGTTTAACCATCTAAATCACCGTGCGGTCTACTTTTGTGCCAGCGTGTAGAGTGCGAGTTTCAAATGCTGTTTTGGTCACTTTTTTAGGCTTATGAAGACAGCTGGTCTCTTGGGCTTGGTGCTTGAAAAGATGATAAATAATTCTCATAACTGTGAGCGTGAGGTCCTGTGGATCAGTTTTTAGAATTAGCTCAGCACCGTATTGCCAAATGATTCCGCTGAACGTTTTTGCAGTAACATCAGCAGCAAATATAATATTCTTAATACCCTACCTAGTTTTTTTTTTTGGCCTTTTTCCTGTTGTTATTCTTTCTTTTCAGGTGCTCTTTTTTCTTCTAAATTCTCTAACTAAACATATATCTCCTCGAACGCAGTTTCATAGTCAAATCTGGACTTGAGTTGGGCTACATTTTTATGTAAACAGCTAAGACAAAACTAGACAAAGACAAAACCTTTGTACCAAATATATATGAGTTCAGATTTCCTTACCCATGATTTTCCCACTTTAATAAATACTTGATATACAGTCTTTGAAAGCAGAGAAATGACACAATGACCTTAACTTTTATATTGTCTCACTTGCATAAAATTGATATATTTTCTACTGCTAGGTGCACTATAAATGTGACAGAATGTCACCGCCATACAAATGAATACGTATAGTATATTCCGTTTAAATATAAATGTTGCAACGTAAAAATTCATAGTTTGAGGATCGTGGGTTCAAATCCGACCTATAGTCTTGTCTGTAAACGTTCATGTTCTACCTTTACTGAGGCAGGGTTCCCGGAGGACCTCTGGTTTTCGCTCACATTGTGAAGATATTATAAAGTCGTCTCCTTTAGTGTATGACTGTGTAATATATGATTCTTACTGTACCTCACTTTGCACTATGATTCCCCAGATAGGAAGGACTTGACAACCCTGCTTGTTTAAATGGTTACTGAAAATGGAAGAAAAGGCTTCGAAACAGAATTGCACAATGCATTATTGTAATGTCACAACAGTCGATTGATTTGTTTCATATTCATTGTTCCACAGGCTACCTACTGGCTGGGTGTCCCTCGTAAGAGCATCGCTTTACCAATAACCTCTGGATATAACTGTCACTGGGTCCTATTCGCTCGTGAATGCTTTTGTTGGCTGTCTTTGGGAATACAAGGCTATGTGACTTTCTGGACTCAAGAGAGGTATGAGTGTGGGAAGGATCAAACGCTACAGCATCGTGTCTTCAGAGGAAGAAGGACTGCGCCTCACCACAATGCCGGGGGTAAACGGCTTTGGCAATGGCAAAATCCACACTCGGCGGAAGTGCCGCAACCGTTTTGTGAAGAAGAATGGTCAGTGCAACGTCCAGTTTGCCAACATGGACGACAAATCACAACGGTACATGGCTGATATTTTTACCACCTGTGTGGATATCCGCTGGCGGTACATGCTCCTCATCTTCTGCCTGGTGTTTGTGCTCTCCTGGCTGCTGTTTGGGTTAGCCTTCTGGGTGATTGCCCTGGTGCATGGGGACCTGGACAACCCTGCTGATGACAAAAATTTTACACCATGTGTTCTCCAGGTCAACGGATTCATCGCAGCCTTCCTCTTTTCCATTGAAACACAGACGACGATTGGCTACGGCTTCCGATGTGTTACAGAGGAATGCCCGATTGCTGTCTTCATGGTGGTGTTCCAATCCATCGTCGGGTGCATAATTGACTCTTTCATGATCGGCGCAATCATGGCAAAAATGGCTCGGCCCAAGAAAAGAGCTCAGACACTGCTGTTCAGCCACAACGCCGTTATTGCCATGAGAGATGGGAAGCTATGCCTCATGTGGCGAGTTGGGAACCTTAGAAAGAGTCACATTGTGGAGGCGCACGTCAGAGCACAGCTGATTAAGCCTCGGATCACAGAGGAGGGGGAATACATTCCTCTAGACCAAATAGATATCAATGTTGGCTTTGACAAAGGTCTAGATCGGATTTTTCTGGTTTCTCCCATCACGATCCTCCATGAAATCGACGAACAGAGTCCACTGTTTGGAATCAGCAAGCAGGACTTGGAAACAGCTGATTTTGAGATAGTGGTGATACTCGAAGGTATGGTGGAGGCGACGGCAATGACCACGCAGGCCCGCAGCTCATACCTGGCCACCGAGATCCTGTGGGGTCACAGGTTTGAGCCTGTGCTCTTTGAGGAGAAAAATCAGTACAAAGTAGACTACTCCCACTTTCATAACACCTACGAGGTGCCGTCAACCCCTCGCTGCAGTGCCAAGGACATGGTTGAGAACAAGTTTCTGGTCCCCAGCACTAACTCCTTCTGTTATGAGAACGAGCTCGCCTTCATGAGCAGGGATGAGGAAGATGAAGAAGACAGTGACCGAGTACTGGATGACCTGAGCCCCGATGTCAACAGTCGACAGGAGTTTGAGAGACTACAGGCTACTATAGGAATGGATCAGAGATCATACCGAAGGGAATCTGAGATCTGACCTCGGACTTCAGACTCGGAACCAGCTTTTAATGATATTTCCTCAAAGAGTTTCATTTTTGTTGGTCTGTTTTTGTTTTTTTTTTTTTCCTGAATAAATGCAGAACAATGCAAGTGCCATAGGAAAACGTAACTACTGTCATAGCAAAGACAAGAGACGAGAGCTGTCTGGGATGCGCCTGGAAATTCTTTAGAAGTGAAAGGAAAAGAATGACACAAGAGCAGTGAGGGGAAGAACGGTGAGAGAAAGATCCTTGTTTATGAAAACTTGAAAATGTTCTTTATTCATAAAACACAGCTGAAAGCTTTACGCGACACAATACAAAGAGTTCTTATTTTAAAAACGTGGGACAGTCACACATTTAGGATGTAAATAGGCTGATTAAATACGCAATTTGTGTGGAACGTTACAAACAAATTTATACAGAAACGTTTTGTTATTTTAGTCTGCTCTTTGGCAAAATTGCTATAATACTGTCAGAGAAAAGGTGCAATACGGTGCCTGCCCATGTGGACAACCTGAATATCGACAAAGGAGCTCTCGAGTTCACTGACGCATTGAGAATCCCTCGAAAAGTGCACGGCGGCATGGAGAAGCAAATGAGCCACAACAAAGCCCAGTGTGTGTGGCTGAGCACAACATGGTGCGGTCTCACCCCCCCCCCGAGACAAAAAAAAAAAAAAAATTTAAGCTGCTGTGTAGCAAGAACAGTTGAAAGTCTTGAAAAAAACGCACACGTTAAAAGTGNCCCCCCCCCCCCCCCCCGAGACAAAAAAAAAAAAAAAATTTAAGCTGCTGTGTAGCAAGAACAGTTGAAAGTCTTGAAAAAAACGCACACGTTAAAAGTGGTACTGCAGTTAGGATGAGATTTATTAGCACTAATCGTATCATTTGCACTAATCGATTCGTGTATATTGCACAGGCAGTGAGTGAACAAATAGTACGAGTCCAGCGCAGACATCTAGGCTTTCCATTTGTGGACGACCGGTACAGAGCAAGGAAAAACTCACAGAGGTGTGTAAGTAATATCTGACCGATTTTGAGAGAAAGCATTTAAAACAAACACCACCATTAATAAATCAAATGCGTAATAACAACATTCTTACAGACGTCCAGAACATTAATCCTTTCAACGTGAAACATATCTCTTAAAGAAATGAGAGAATAAAGTCAACACAAGCAATTTAGTCATCCATTTCATGGCTCCTATCTATGCATATCATATATATATAGGAAACAGAAGCTTTTTGTCTTACTGTTGACTGTATATTTACACTGCATTATTTTTTTATTACTCGGCGAGAGGCCAAGTTGAAATAGTATATAATGAAAGCATCATAATTAAATTGTAAAAAGTAAAATTTTACCAGTAAGAGGTGTTTCCCCTGCTTTCGCTTACGGCAATGTAACCTCGCATTGCCTCCTTCCCTCTGATTTGCCGAAATTTTCCTTGACTAAATAAATGCATCGCAGTCAACAGTTAATACAGCAGCGGTATTTAACTTACAGCCATGCAAAATGAGGGCAGAAGAAACAAGGGCAGACGGGCAAAGACAACCACGGTAGGGGGGAAAAAAACCAATCCTGAATTCACACTGGAGGATAAAAGCAACCTTGTCCTCAGAATGAGAAGTACAACATATAAGGCACCCTTCTGCACAAAGTGGAAACTTATCTGGATCACATTGATCCAACTCTTTGAGGGGTGCCACTGTTACAGCTAGCTGGACAAAGGCCTAACACAGAAAATCCAGGGAACCATGACTTCTTCCAGCTAGCGGCATGGATAAAACGGGGGCCGACAGAGTCAGAGCGGCTTAATCCAATAAGCGGGATATAAAGCCCATCTGCAAGACTGTTGAGTAAAACGGGAAATAAAGGACATGTTCTCCTTCGGCACAGTGCATGTGTTACCTAAGCGACAAACCGGTACATGCGGCAGCACCGCGTTTCTTTCCTTTACGGTTTCTCTCCGGTTTCGATTCTGACGCTCTGCGGCTTTACGACCTAGTAGACAATTTTTCATTTAAAAAACGCTGCTCCGAAAGGAAACCGTAAAGCGCACGGACTTAGTAGGGTTTTCGCTAGTATAGTGTCATCACTGGGTGATTTGTGTAACACTCGGGAAAGATGAGGAAAGATACGCACTATTCCCCCCCCGGCCACGTTGTGCTTGCGAAATATGCAAATGGTTTTGAATCTTTTGCCGAGATTTGTGCGTGACACATCCACGCCCGTGCATCTTTTCCACGAGACTAACTAACGATAATTCAAAATGTCACAACTTTTCCATATATATGTATGGGAGTTTGGAGGAACTTCAGAAAAGTCTATTTTTTGGGTTAGTCTAATTGCACCTTATTTCAGGTGACATGGATAAACAGGGGAAAACACATTTCCAATTAAAAGGAGCAGATATAAAAAGTTCATGGGCAGGGCTGGCACAAAACCTCTCCTCCCTCTCTCGCCAGTCCGGCAATCTTCTGAGCATTTTCTCTTGTGTTTTTATATCTTCATCTCATACTGGAGTACATTCGCCGCCGGTTTCACTAACGCTGCATTTCTGCAAATAAAGCGAAGGTTCATGAGAAGAAAATGTGCCACATTAGTGCGCAAAGACCATAAAACGTGAAAAAAATTAGCTCTTCGTCAGCAAGTTTGCACTCAGAACACATACTTCCGGCACATTCAGCCAAAGGAGGTGAAATTCTTGTTTCGTGTTGAAGCAGTCCTTGGCACTGTGCTGCCCGTAACTAGATGAGGCTTCATCTGTGAATAAACTCCAGCTAAAGTTGTGCTGTCATGCATAAGGAAGAATACAGAGGTGCTCTTTCTTAAAGTACACGTTTTTCTGCCAGCTATTTCTTTATACGCTACTGTATGGCTGTTTAAAAAGGGCAATATCAGATAGCGGATTTGGCTTCCCCTCTATAATAGTCATAAACGCTAGCGTTTCTTTGGTCTTTTATTTGCTTGTTTCCCTTGTTGAAATTTAAAGACAGGTTCCAGATTTAAACAGTACGTGCTTCATACAACCTGCTGACGTCATACAACATACCTTTAAGGATTTGTCAAGTCCTTTGGATCTGGTGGATATTTTTCAGATTTCTCTTGCCTTGGAATATACTGTATCCACGAAGAAGCAGCTTTACATTTCAGTGATGTAACTCAGCATACATATAGGAGATATAAGACGGAAAGGGAGCGAAGGGGGTGACAAAGGCAGCAGAAAAAGATGCAGGAAGGATAACTGCCTAATCCATGGGACGACGCTGGTCCTGCGGTGGTGTTTGACCTAGGAAAAGCAATAAACAGTGTGAAAGTGGACAGACTCAGCAATAAGTACCCAAACGCACCTTCCTCACCTACAGCAGGCACACATGCAGACCCCTGTAGACTTTGTTTGGGTGGAGATGCGAATGTCTCGATGACGATGTATACAATATTTTTGTACAAAGACATGACTGTAGTCAACGACAGTGCAGTGACGTCTCCTCCGATTTATGAACTGCTGGACAGGCATAAAGAGTCTTCAGAGGACACTGAAGTCCCATGGGCTGCAAGCAGACTGCGGAGACGCATCTGGGTTGAGATGGAAGAAGTCTTAGGGGGGCCGATGACCTGCATTGGAAGAACCGGCCTCTGCGAAGGAACTGTAGTGTCGCGCCCTATGCTTTACGAAACTTTCTCTGCATCCTGTATTCTGGGCCGAGACAAATGCTTCTCACCTTGACCTTTTAAAAATACTTCAAAACACATGGTATTCTGCATACATTAACATAATTGGGAAACAACGAAAACGTGCTTTTCTCCTGTTCTGGTAAGATCGAAGCGACAGATATGCATTTCTGACACATTTTACAAACTAGTGCAGACAAGGGGTTCTTAACCTGGGGTCCATGGACCCTCCGGGGCTACCGGGACTGTAGACTTGCGTTGATTATACCATTTTCGAGGTAAATAAAACCTAAAACTGCTAATCAAGTTTCCGCAAAATAAATGTTCGTTTTTCAAGGAGGGGGTCCTTAGCTTTCAGCATGTTCTTGAAGCGGTCTGCGGCACAGGCCAAGAACCTCTGGTTTAGATTTTCTTACTGAAGTGTTTAGCCTACAGGTTGCAGCTTATTTAAAGGTTAAAATTCTTTCCGCTAACTTCATTTAGAAATGAATCAGACTCTCATATAGTAAAAATAGTTTAGAAAAGGAACTTTGACACTTCTTGAAGTGACCAGCATTTTCAGTACGTTATGAACCGTCAGCTGGCACAAAGCTTCTTTTCACGTCTCCATAGTTACTCGCAGTGGCTTCTGGGTAATCCGCGTAATGTCCAAGGCGAGCGGTTAACAGTATGTTACTTGACTTCCTCCAAAATAAATGAACGGCCACTGTCGCGCGGTCTTCGTTGTCCTCAAGTCATCACATCTGTAAAAATCTGTTTCTTTCGGGAAAATAGAAGCGATTCTCAAGGTGAAAAAAGCTTTTGCCCCAGTCCTAAACTGTATGCTTTGCACTGCCTTCTGGGAAGGCTCTGGTAACCTATTGTGTGAAACCATTGTTCCTACCATAGGATGTGAGACCTCTAGGGTGTTTGTGGCTCTCACTAGATGTAAACATGGTAATGTATCATTAGCTTCTATGCTGCATCATGGGATTGCAAGTTTCCGTATGATTTGACTTAATCCTTTACGGTGAATTGTTTATAAACTGAAAATATTCTGATCTCATTGTACTGTACAGTAGGTATATAAAATAGGTAAAATATACAGACACCTGCTTAATATTTACACAAATAAATCAAATTTATTTTTATAATGTGTTGATTTTGTTAGTATTCAGGTATTTTTCTGATATTGGGAAGGAAAGTATTTTGTGAAGATGGCATTGACAAATTTTATGAAAAAATACAAACCAAAAAGTATATAAAAGAAAAAGAATACTAAGATGGTGTTACTTGTCTCACTTGTTAGTTTTTTTTTTTTCAGCACAGAAGCTTATGATAAAAACTGGTATTTCTCTTAAAGGGATGATTGGATGACCTTTGACCTCTGTAGAAGTCTTCCTCTATGCCCAGTTTAAAAACAGAAAAAAATATGCTGGGTTTCTTTTTTGTTTTGTTTTGTTTTACTTTAATGGATGATGAAAAGTTAACAAAATTATTCGATTAAAATCTGATGACCAAATAAAATTGTTTCACGATTTTCACTTTCAATTGTTATGCGTTTCTGCGGTTTGCCATTTCTGGCACGTTCTGATTTAAAAAGCCATGGCTCGGAAACATGCCCATCGTAAGAGGCTCCGGTGTGGTGAAATTTCAGGAAAGGTGGAAAAAACTAAATGTTGCCTTAATTAATTTAAATTTTATTTTCAATGTAGGATAATGGCACAAAATTATGATCGCTCTTATTTTTCTGCTGGCCAAAACAACACAGAGAAAATGTATATTGCGGCATTCGCAAGGAGCAGGTAATGAATGGACGGCCTTGCGCTCGAAGCTGATATATTCCAGTTTGAATACTCTGTGTGAAACAGAACTACTGCGAAACTGTTTGTTGTATGACCATTCATCTTATGACCCTGGGGAGGCACATTAGCAAAGCCCTGTTTTAAATCAAGCAACTGAGAGGTCACACGCTACAGAAAGCCAACGTGTTCTTTTCGACCGTAAATTTAAAACAAGTGAGGAAACTTGGTCTCCAGGAGCGCAAGGAGGCGCCCGATGAAGGAAAATCTTAATTGTTTAAATTGTGTTGGAGCATCAGTAAAGTCTGCAAACATCTCAAAGGAAATGTGCAGCGCAGGCAGAATGCAAACTGGAGAGAAACAAGAGAAAAGAGAAAAGTCTCACAAAAAAAAGCTTAACTTTACTCCGGAAACCTTTGCGAGCTGAAACTTTTTGCTAAGGCAAAACATTCTTGAAGATATATTTTTGTATTTGTTATTAACGCAACAACAACAATAATAGGTTTGAATCCAACTTAGTGTGTGTGGAGTTTGTAAGTTCACCCCTTGTCTCCATTGGGTTTCCTCCAGGAGCTCCAGTTTCCTCCCACAAAGTCATGGGTTTCAGGTTGACTGGTCACTCTAAATTGCCCATTGTGTGTGTGTGTGTGTGTGTGTGTGTGTGTGTTTGTGGCCTGCGCCACAGCCCGCTTCAAGAATATGCTCTCCTATGGACTCCAGGGTGCAGTTTAAGCGCCCAGTGACTCCAGGTTAGACTCCCTGCTCCTGACCTGGATTAAATGATTAATGATCATGGATGGATAGACGGATAACGCTAATAAATAACCAAGATATCGATTTACAGAAAGACTATTTGTATTAATGCCACTTTAATCGAACCTTAACCTTTGAGTTTTAAGTTCAGACATTACAAATCCAAAGCGCTTGCGTGATGCATGAAAGGAAGGAATGAAAGAAGATGTGTTTGATTTGGAAGCTGTGCATGACACAGCCAACACAAAATTACCGACAGACTAACATTCTCCCAGCTCAGCCTTGCAGAAACAATATTACATGATGATTAGGCAACGACATGGAATCCGCTCGGTATGCTGAACCATACAGACGCAAATCTAAATATTGCCTGCCAAACATAGTGTTGGGACATTTATGCATAAATTAATCCCATGCACCTGGGAAAAAATATCACCCTCATGTAGAGCGCAGCTGTGGTTTACATTGCAGGAGGGCGGCAGGCAATTTCTCAGCAATCACGGCTTAAGAAAAGAAACCCAATCAGAGTTACGCAACTAAACCGGGTGCATTCTTGAGGATTTATTTCGGGACTCCCGTACACAAGCAGGAAAAGCTGAGACGCTTTCTGCTAGTGGATTATCAGCGGTGCAATCGTTGGCCATGTTATCTAGTAGGAGATAGTGTGAACGTGCACCTTCTGGTACAAGCCTGCACAAACCACAGAAACCAGTGGTGCAGATTTAAAGAAATGGACTGGAGCACCATGAAGCATAAAGTCTATATGACTGAGACCATGAAAGGGAAGCATCATGCCAGGTGACCAGCAGTGAAGCGTGGATCACTTAAATTTGAGTGTGTTGTCATTGCCTTGAGTGATTTGATTTGTGTTATGAAACCTTTGGCACAGCTGAAAAGGACTGAAGATCTGAAAGCAAAAATCAGATTAAATGCATCCCTGGGTCGGATCTACCGGGCTGCCTTGAGAAGATATAGCAGAGGGCGTAGTGGGCACAGATCAACCAGTCCTCAGGCTACGTGTCCCACGTGTTGACGTGGCCCACCAAGTGAAGCGTCCACTAGGAGAAGAAGTGAACACTGTTGATGGAATGGTACAGAACAGAGGTAAAGCGGGAAATGATCGTGTGCCTGACACAGTACAAAATTACTGTGCCTCCTGTGGTGCTGTTTAGCCACAGTCCTCTTTCAGCCCCTTGAGTAATTTAGCACAGCAATTCATCAAATCTTTAGAAATTTCAAAAAAAAAAAACAATCGGTGAAATAGGTTGGCATGGTGGCTCAGCGAGTAGCGCCGCTGTTAGGTCGTGGGTTTTGAATCCAGCTGTAGCCACCCGGGTATCCCATCCAGGCATTGTTTCATAGCCGAGCACCCAGGGATTCTGGGATACAACAGCTCTCGACTCCCATTACCCCTACCAGGGTGAAATGGTTAATCGTATCGGATGGATTTCATTTCTTTTTTTATTTTATATTTGTTATCCATAAAATGGACTGCGTTCGTTCACTATTATCAAAGGTATGACTCGTCTATTTTGTATTACGTTTTGCACGTGCAGTTTTCAAGCTCCATTTACGCAGTATCCTGTACTGATGACCTCTTACGGCTCTGTTCCATCTCTCAAGAACCCAAATTCAGGGTCTACTGTAAATCGCTTTACTTTTGCTATGAGCTTCTCTGCTCCGGAGTGGGAGAGCCACACTGTCACTATTTCATTGTGCAAAAAAAGCAAGAATTATACACGTGGCAAGATTTTAAAAAAATGTTAAAACCAGATGGCCACCCATTTAACGTGTTTTATCTCACCTAAAGCTTCGCTTCCCTCTACATTATAGGGTGGTCTGGGAAACTGGTTTAACGTGACACAAGTAAATCTCAGGTAGGATGTGTTCCGGGGGTAATTTACCATGGTATGCATTCATCCTGCCAGGGAACTGTAGCAATATGCCCCCTATCTTTGGTCTTGAGTCCAACTTGGTTCATGTAGAGTTACACTGAACATCAGTATCACTCCACCCAGCTTCAGGTACACAACTCCAGACCAGTAGAAGCGTTTAAATGACCATAAAAGTTGTAAAAAATGGGGGGGAAAGGACAGCGTGAAACACTTTTGAGTAGAAAAGGTTTTGACTCCAGTCGCTATGAGGAGGAGGAGGAAGAGGGTGGGGGGGAGGGGGGGGTGGCAGGAACTGGAGCACAGATAAAGCAGTCCAGGTGCTCAGCAAACAGAGCATACAGCTCATGGGGATTTGTGATGTGCTCACAAATACTGCAAAAAAGCGGAAGGAAACAGCAAAACAGTCACAGCAGACCCCCATGCTGGAGGCACAGGCAGACAGGCACCAATAACGCACAGACACAAGAATAATGGAGCTGCTGTAAGGTTTTTGATACTGAGACACAGGACCCTATTACGTGTTTAAAAAACAAAAACATAGCAGGTACATATTAAAATTAGCAGAAAAGCCAGTTTGACTTGAGCATAATTGAGTTACAAAAACATTAAACCCCCCGATTTATCTCTGCTTCGTTCACAACCAAGTTAAAAATGAAAAATGCTGTTTGCTACAGTAGCCTGCATTCACAACAAATAATACGGCTTCGTTTCTGCCATAAGGTCATCTAAAAATGTTTTCTTCTAGAAAAACTACCCATACTTCAGCATTTGAAGATGTTATTTCCCAAACTAAATAATAAAACGAAAACAAGATAATAAGCATAATGACGTATTTAATGTTTAATACAGGTGTGAAGGCGGCGCAGTGGGTAGTGTGGATGTCGCACGTGAGTTATCTACAATTGTTTGTTTAATGCTGCGTTTTGGGAGTCCAGAGGCCATCCCAGAGACGCAGGGCACAAGACTAGGCAGGGTACTCTCCCGACAGTTAAGATTCAACATTTCACCTGAAGCAGACGTCTTTGGACCATGGGAGGAAAGTGGATCATCTGGAGGAAATGTTCACAAACACGAGGAGGACGTGTAACCATGAGGCACCTGCACTGCCAGGTTGTCACAGTGCGGCCCTATAAACCTGTTCGTGTGATTTCACGTCAGGAATCAGTAAAATCTCTTCCACCTATGCATGTAACAAACCTACAGATAAATACACAAATTGCCCAGTCCCATTAATGTTGACTGTTGGTTTTTATACAGTTTTGTAGTAACAACTGTAACAGTTTTCAACTGTTCTATATATGGAGTCAATATGCATGAATTAAATATGAGCAGTAATAGCTTCCCTGAAGAGGACCATTCCATGGGTCAAGAAGGTCATTCTACACCACAGCACCACTTCTAGATTCTACGTTCTTCATCAAAGCAAACAGCAAGAGCTTTTCTATTAACCAATTATTGTTTCATTTAAAAAGTCAAGAATAAATCAGTCTTCTCTATCTACTGTGATTTTTTTTTCTCTCTCCCGCTTGAGCCACCAGCTAAAGAACAGGGAGAGCAGCCAACCTCAAAAGCAGCACAGTGAATTTGACAAGCAGCGCGAAAACACCCACGGCGGCATCATTTGTTTGTCGTCAGCTGCGCGGGGGAAATGCCCATAAGCCCATCTTTGGGGGTGAGGAGGACAGTGGCGGGTAATTGAGACGAAATAGCTGTTTTTGAAGAGGTGACAGGGTAGAATAGCATGCTCCCGGTGCTAGGACCTGCCTCACCTTCCCAGCTGCACAAGACAGAGACGTAGTGCAGTCCATAACCATCGCATGGAGGTGAACAACAACACCTAGGCGCGCCAAACATATGTACCGTGAAACTAGTCCTCCCAGTCTTCTCTGTAATTTCTAATATGTAATGATTTCTCTCCCTAGGCTATACCGTATGCTCTCTTCAGTGCACGAACCTGACTTGGGAGAAGACCTTCAAACCACACTTCCGTCAATCAGATATAAACTACATCCATGAAATATTTTTTTAAATTAATGTATATGGCCAAGGACTTAAAGATGCTGATAAAAATTAGCACGGAATTACTAAGCACGATCCAAATTTACATTTTTGGGATTTTGTGTTTTTTCCATAGTAGAATGTTTTTAAAGATGGGTCATATCAGGCTACTGCATGTACTATATGAACGTGTTCTTTGGTATGCAAAAGATACATGTTTATTATAAAAGTATGTCTGTGTCTTATCGTATAAATCCGTCACAAAAAAAGCTCCAAAAATGAAGTCTCCTCAACACAGCGTTACTTACTTAGGGGAAAACTTAGGCTATGTCTGGGCTTCAAACATAGTGTTGTCGTGCAAAAATAACTTGGGACGGGGTGTGGGGCATCTGTAACGTTTATTCACTGAGGAATAGAACCATAAGCTAGTGTTCTCACACAATTCTACCAGATCATTGACGGGATCCTCTTAACTTAAATAAAGGCATCATCACAGTGTTTTCTTGTCTAAAACGTACTCGTGCATATCCGATTCTGTGTGCAAACTGTGACCAGAACAAGGCAGCCATTGGAGTGAGTCTCAATGGCACAAGTTTGACGTGTACTGCATGTAAATGACGTGTCTGAGGAAAAATAAATAAGTAAAGACGATACCTGGGCAGCCGAATCACCGGAGAAACGTGCGAGGCTTCGGCCAGACTGTGGATCTCATCCTAAACGGTTCAAAAATAGCTCATGAGTCAATCATAGATAAAGTCTTGTTGACATGGATTTGACTGTTCCTAATAAAGCGCAGACAAAGATCTTTACCTTGCTCATGGGCACCTCTGACTCTAATATGTCCAACTGGGAGAAAAATAGTGTTCGATATTACAGCAAAAATGAATACGTTGACAAAATGTGTGTGTAAATTCCGTTTTGGAAACAACGGTCAGAATTAAGACAAACATAACAATTAAAAAGTATTTCTTAAAATTGCATTGAAAAAATACATTGTCCTGGAGTTTTAAACAGTACTGTGAAGCTGAAAGAGGCACAGTCACGCGTAATACCATGTGAGCAAAACATACTTAGTGGACCTAAAGTACATGATGGAACAAATACTTATTTATAGTGGTTGTTAGGGTGTTACCAGATCTGCAGCCATTTGTTCTTGGACACCAAAACATAAGAAGAAGAACTGTTAACCTGTCACTGTTGGTAGTGAGTTAGATCCAGTGCTTTTTTTAGTCCTTTGAGTCATTTATCATGACAATTTAAAATGTTTTCACATTTGTCAAAAACCGTTTTGAAATTATTTCATACTTATCTGTAATATGGACTGTTTTCTGCACTTGTTCACTATTATTAAAGGTGAAACTAATCCATTTTTTATATTATATTGTGCAGTTTTCAATCTCCATTTATGCAGTATCTTGCATTAATAACCTCGCAGTTTCATTAAGCTTCATCTCTCACGAACGCATCTAGCGTGCTGATCTAGGTATTGTTGTATTATTTTTGGCATCATTCAAAGCTGTAGTAGCAGGTGAAGAAGAAGAAGAAGAAGAGTAATAACAAAATAAGCAGCAGTGTTGCAGTTCTTTACTAAGTACTGCTCTAGTACATCTCAGCAATGTGACCTACCTTTAAATGTCACAATTTTTTTACTTACAAATCTACATAATCACCTTCTGTCTGCATGGCAAGTTAATAATAGTAAAAACAGAAGGAAAAATGACAAAGTCCCGAGCTTCTCCCACTCACCCTGGAAGCCTACAATGATGGCGCACTTAGTGGCTCCTCGGTAACTCCACTGCGAGTGGCAGTACTACCAGCCGGTGCTGGATGCCACCGATCCCCTCGAATCAAACCTATTAATTAACATACAAAGCAAATTGGCATGTGACACGCCGGACGGAGGAAAATAGCCCACAGCTGCATGGCTCTTTAAATAACAAAGCGAGCGGGGCACCTCTGGCACAGATCGGCTCACTGGATAACCTAGGCCATTGTGGCAAAGCACAAAGCTGCAAAGTCAGTTTGAAGGCAGGGAGTCAAAGACTCAAACTATGTTTCACTGGCAAATTAGATAAGTACATTTTTCTGTGAGAATAAACGGTACATAAGGGGTTTTTCTTTGAATGCGTGGTTTCGGCAGGAATTACTGTAATTCCACACTGTGCTTGATTTTTTGCCTCTTCTCCAGTGTGTCTTACTGCATTTTGGCCAAGCATCCTGGACCACTCCCACAATGAGCTCTCCGGAGGATGGATTTCGAGCGTAAGGAGCACCTGTGAAGTGGCATATCACAGCTCCGAAATCAGCAAACTGGACCTTTTTCCAAAAGAGAAATGTCTGAAATTCCACCCACTGCTTTCTATGGGAAATTCTGAATTAAATCTATTAGCAAAGATTCAAAAAGGCAGTAATGAGAATGGCAAATGTACCCACTACATGTTTCCAACATAAGGGCTTTCAAAAATGCGGAGGCACTTCAGAAATTAAGTCCGTGGCAAGCCAAAATGTGAAAAGCTTTGTTGCCATGGTCACATCTGAACTAACGTTCAAACCGAAGACTGTTCTATGTTTGTAGAAATGTGGAAAACCTACAGCGCACTGCGTCCCAGTAATAAATAAGATTATATACAAAACAATCTAGGTTCACTCCAGTGTACGTGGACCACTCGATTAAGTTAAAGATATTTAAAAGATGACTTTCTGTTATCTCAATGATGTGTCCTATACAGACTGAACAAAAGTAAAATGTCATTAAATTTATTTATGCGGTTTTGAATCAATTAATGGATGGGACAGAGTGTATTTGCGCTGGGCTGCTGAGTTATTTTCTCTTTATTTACCCTGGACAAATATCTCATTTATACATACATTGGGTATGGACTCAGCACTTTTTCACCTCACCTTGACTATTCCAAAGTAACCTGAAGCTTTTCCTCTGAGCCTCCATAATAGTAAACACATCTTTGGCGCACCGCTGCCAAAAAAGTAAAAATTGTCACCGTTGCCTCTGGAGTGACATGAAGGGATCTGAAAAATAATGATGTCCTACTGACAGGTCTGATGATGATCAGCACTTCTCCGGTATGGCAGGAATGACATAAAAAGGCTTTTCCAGATGTAGAGATCCAAGGTTTGCATGAGGCGGTTGTTCATCTTCTGAACATCAAAAGTAACAAGACTAACTATATTCAACAGTTATCGTCTGGATGTTTGAACATTTGCACAAATGAAATTAAACTCAGAAAACCTCACTGCATCTAACAACCACTTTACACTTACGTAATGTGTGAAGAACCATTTTATCTCTGTAAAACCTACAACCTAAAGTAGTTTTAAAAAAACTGCACGACTGTTTTTTTTTTTATTTATTTACTCTCAGACTCAGCTTTTGCTTAGCTAGCAAATGATCAATTTTTGCTTTAAAACTGGGCTTTCTGCCTTTGCTTGCATTTTGTATTTGCTTGTATCTTTGTTCTTTGCTTGTATTGGGTCAGAGGGTCTCGTTCATTCTCTCGCAGTCGACAAACTTCCGTCTCCATCGTTGTTACCTGAGTCGATGCTATTAAACAGTCTGAACTCGGAATTAAAATATATCTTTGCACATGTTTATATAAAGGATCTACATAGATGCATTCTCGAAGCTATCTATTGGTTTAGGGCTAGAGACACATCCCTCTACTGAGAAAAAAAGTTGTGCAGCCACCATGTGAGTCTCTGGAGTGGAACATGACTTTCATAATCACTGTTCGGTTTCTGACTCAATTGCCAGTCTGGTTATTCCTTTGTTAAGAGGCTGATTTTTTATTACCCTATTGAGAAAGGAAAGTATTATAAAGGTAGAAGAACTGTAGTGTGCTCCCTTGCAAGGACAGCCTTTTAGAAGGAAAAATGACAAGCTCACCTATATTATAAAAAGAAGAGAATATGTCTGCGTCTTCTGAATTCATAAAAGAAGCCTGAAAAGCTGGCTTCATCTTGAAGTATATAAAAGTATTTCATAAATACTGGCTTTTGGTCCAGACATACAAATAAATAAGCATTACCACTGATGGGGTCGCAAAAAATTTCCATTCAGAGTTCTTGCAAACAAAACAATAAAAATTAAACACAGAATTACATTAAATTCACACAGCATTTTGTATTTTTTTCTGTTTTTAATAAATGGAAAAAAAATTCTTTGTTGGGTAGGTAGGACTGGCACTCATTCCTCAGCATTTATGTTCTGACAACTCGGTAGTTTTCCCCCTAAAGCTTTTGTAGGCATGTAAGCATGCTAAAGTGTTTTGACAAAAGTTGTAAAACTCACACTTCAGCTGCCTACACTAAACCTCACTATAAGGAAGGTAAAAAGACAACGTCTGAACACAAAACCATCATTCAATATGTCTATTTTTGGAGTTTCTTAACTGTAATATCATATTGCATCACAATCTTATGCTTGACCAAGATATAAATTAAGTAACAATGCAAAAATAACTCCAACAGAAATAGAAATTTTGTTAAAAATGTTCTGTAGTCAAAAATCTGTATGGAAACTGTGCTTTATTTTTTAGGTCAGCATTACATCAGTATTTAGTTGCAACACCACACTCTTCACATTTAGTAAAATTATAACACTCAGACAGGAAGATCAGCATTACAAATTCAACATATATATAAAAAAGGGTGCGGCTGAACAAGAAAGGTTCAAACTGTTCTATTAATTCTTAAATTCAAATGGAAGAACAGTAGCTCTCAAATTATAAGCAAATACTGTTTTGGTATAGAACAGTTTATTGTGCTTAGATAGACAGGAGTATAAAGTTTTTCATAGCCTGATTAGAAAATACGACGGAATTAAAAATATGCAAACTAAGAAAAACACTGAAATCTATTTTTGCAGTGATAATGTGAACATTAGTCTGTATTTCTTTGATTTAAAAAATATGACAAAAACAAAAAAACAAAACAAAGCAAAGGAACAAGCATGTTTCTCAGACATTGTCTGGGCTCAGCAATATTATAAGGATGTTTATGATACAGTAGCAATTCCTCTTCACCAAAGAACAAAGACTAGACCTAGAACCCAAACCACCACATTCACAATTTACAAAAGTTTTAGATCATATGCTTGAAACTAACTGACTTTGTGCAACTATTCTTAACTATATTATTAAACATTTCATAAAATATCCTATTTACACAACTCTCGGGAAAGAGACAGTAGTGTCCCTAAGAGTTGTGCTTTGACCACACTTGCATTTGTCATTTTCAGCTGTTTATAAAGAGTCAAGGAAAGATGATGCTTTTCAACTCTTTCTGCTCTGGTTCTCCTTTCCTCTGCCTAATAAGTGGAAGAAGCACTTTCATATTTTGGAGAACATTATGTGGCAGCGGCTTTACTCCCAAGAGCTGAGCCAGCTGTATTTTTTTCCTGTTTTTGTACAATGACCTTGCTACTGCTAGGTGGAACGGTTGAATCTTTTTCTCTCACGGGCAGCTTAAAAAATGAATTAATATTACACATTTACATCTGTTGCGGCCTATAACTCATGCGCTCCTGCTAAGTTGTCTTTTTTAAATCTACCGATAGATGAACACGAGTTACGATTGGTCCACACGCGTCCAGTAATAGCCAATCGCTAGACGTTATCTACAGTCCGCGATAAAAGGCGCCAATTTTGTTCGGGGTGTCGCTGCACGGGAGTCCAGATATAGGTGTGGAAATGTCGAGGAAACATTCGTTTACCCGTTCGTATGTGAACCAAATAGTTCGCGTGCAAAAAGTTAAAAAGACATACTGCATAATTCAGAAAGAATCAATAACTGGGAGCAGGTCGACAACTTCCAACTTTTGCTACCACGTCGACCGAAGGCACGAGGACAGGTAAGAACTCAATTTCGCAACGCGTTGACAGTTTCACTGACTGGTTACGCGTTCGTTGTTGAAAAGCCGAAGGTTTGAAAGCTGAAGAGCACGAAACTGTAGAGTTGGGACAAGTCGTTGAATGTTTTTTTTTTTCTGTAGAATGTGCGCTTTTCGGGCCGTTCGTCGTGTTCAGCAGCTCGCGCGGCCTACTGGGCGCTCGTGGAGGACGGCGCCTCGCGCCGCACCGGCTGTGCACGAGCACGATGTGGTGCACAGTTAGGGCCACGTGAAAGAAGCTAAACTTCAGTTTATATTGACCTAAACTTTGAGTTTTAATTTTGTGTTCAGGCAGTTTTAGCGCCAATAATCTTGGCGAATGATCCGCTTCTTTCACGGGTGCGTGATGTAGGGTAACCAGTTAAAGTTACCATCTAGTGCAGAAAGGTATGGTTACGCTATTGCCCTTGGAAAATGTTATGGTCCAAACAAGTCGGTGGCAGTGCTCTCAAAAGGTGTCTGTGATGGTGAGAGAAACTTAAGTATGAGAATTAAGATCCTTGGAAATGGCATTTGAGAAAATGGTTTTGTAAAACTGGGCCGTTATGTTGTTGCCCTAACTTTCAGACCCGCACGCCATAAACCACCAGTGTTTGTGTTCATTTTAGGACCAATTTACAGCACTGGGGGGCAAGTAACACTTTTATTGTTTACCCATTCTAATCGCCCTTCCCCTCGAAACTTGGGGAAATTGGACAGAACCTGGTTGAGATGCTAAGCTCTGTGATCTGCTTGAGGAACTCAACTCCATCTCACAAACAGTAGAAGTATCTTTCAAGATGCAAATATT
Organism: Arapaima gigas; assembly: GCA_900497675.1. Lineage (NCBI taxonomy): Eukaryota > Metazoa > Chordata > Actinopteri > Osteoglossiformes > Osteoglossidae > Arapaima > Arapaima gigas. The sequence continues at coordinate 695,769 of UFQX01005298.1, read as the reverse complement.
TGGCTTACAAGTTTTTGCGTATACAAGTGAAATAATTTAATACTTTTTACTGAGTTATGAGCAACTATGAGGCTGGTTTTTTTCCCATGTTTTTGAGTAAAAAGAGATAAGCGTGTAGGAGTTTTCAAAGTTCATGGTGGCAGCCACTGTAGTGTACAAGTGAGTGGCAGATGAGTTATGCTTGTTGAGTTTGATGACATGAGTATAATTTGGTCCTAAAAGCATAAGGGTGACTTTCTGGGCTCAGGAACACTTATTATTTTCAGTGAGAGAAATTTTTGGTGGTAACATTTCCAAGCTTGATTTCACCCCAGAAGGAACTCGCACAAGGCCACGAAACAACCCCTGGACGGGACGCCAGACCATCGCAGAGTGACCACCCACCCAATGGGCCATTTAGTGACTGATTAACCTGAAACACGTGTTTGGAAACCGGTGTAGACATGGGGAGAACATAAAAACACCCAAACAGAGTGGGCTGGATTTGAGCTCACGCCCGATCAGCCAGGCGCTGTGGGGCAGCAGCACTACACATCGAGTCACTGTGATGCCTGCACTTTTTTTCTCTCTTAATGATGTCAAATGTACAGTTAACAAAGTGGGGGGGGGGCAAATGTAATATATCAAGAACTTGGTAAGTGGCGTTTAAAAAAGGTCTGCAGGTACTGGCTTGTCATTGGTCTCTGGTTTACAATGCTGGAGTTTTTTCCATGTTTGAGACTGTCGCGAGAGACCGCATCATGTGTATGTGTCACCTACCACTTCATAACCATCTGAGTGTGGCACAGCTGGCGCTTTATGCTTATTGGACTGTGCTGTAGTGGAAGGCCATGACTCCAGGTGCAGAACTGGGCTACGCCAGGAGTTTTTAACGGCAAACTTAGAGCCGTGTTTCTTTGACGGATCTTAGTTCCCACCTGTGCTGGTGCGCAGCTTCAAGGCTCCGTACCTTGACGTTAGATTGAAGCATTACAGTGCACCTGTTTACAGTGTGCACCTAACATTAGTCGCCACAGGCACTCTTTATGGCAAATAGCATTGGTTGAAACTGGCTCCAGCATTTGACAAGACATAGTGCAGTGTTTTGTTTTTTCAGTAGCAAAACAGTGTTGCACTGCCAAGTTCAGTGGACCAAATGTAAAAGATTACAAAATAAAAGAATTAATGAAGACAAAGGTGCAGAGGCAGTGATGATGGCCCTTTGCAGTCTTGGGTAAGCTGATCTGTCCTTGCACCACAGATCACAAAATGAAAAGGGGTGTGCGAAGCATGAAGTACTTATTGTTTCCTAGGGTGCTTGTATTTCAGACCTGGAAATCCAAATAAGCTTGTCCCAAACAGGTGGCTGCGTGTACTGTGGCGCTTTTCCTCAGATGCATTCGAGACGAGGGTGAAGACCTGCCTTAAACAGGTGAAAAACACACTTAGGTGAAGATGGTTTGCATGCAACATGTTTTGCTGTAACACAGAGAGGAAAATCACATGGTTCGAGGACACACAGCTAGTCAGATGGAGTTGCTCTTCCTTTGCTTCTTCCCCGGAGTTGCAGTAGCACATGTGACCGTTTAAATGTATATATTGAAGTGTATAAACCCAGTTTGATAACAAATTGTATTAAAATGTATCTTGAACTTGAAATAGTATGTTTGGAAAATTTGCGGTCAAAAAAATACTTGCATTTATACCAAATGATTACGTTATGAAGAGATATTCCTGGATTGTACTGGTTAGTAGAATTTGTATGTACTTTTTGGTTTTGGCAGTATAATACTTTAAAATAAGAAATCACTCAGATTGTATGAGGTTTGTAATAAATGAGCAAAACAACATCAAACTAGCAACTAAAATAGGAATTGGAGCAAAAATTTGAGAAACATTTTGAATATATTTTGTAAAATTAGTTAATGTAGCATTCTGGAAACTGCTTCTTCCAGATTTTTGTTCCTGTGTCACATCTTTCATCATGCTAATAATCCAGTGCATTACAGCAAAAGGTGACACGTCACACCTGTGGTCCAGCCACTGCCACAGAAGTAGTGCATTCTATTTAGTTCACAGAACAAGATGCAACTGATAAACTGCATGTAAAGTTTCTAGGTCTACAAGTAGGTTTCTAGGTCTGCACTCCAAGTGTTTCAGAAGTAACTATGCAAGTTTGTGGCTTGAAGGGTCATGGTTGGGGTCTTGTCCCTTGTTATCAGACATTAGGTTCTGATTTTGTAATAATAATAAGTCATGTAGCTGATGCTTTTCTCAAAAGTGACTTATAAGAGCAGGTTCTGCAGGCTAAGCTTCTGGCAGTCATTTGCCTCCTTATACATATCATGATTTGTATTGAAACAGTTTAGGTTGAGCACCTTTACAGGGTACAAAAATAGGAGATGGGATTCAGCCCACTTTCAGCAGTTGCAAGACAACAGTTCTGTTCTGTTCTCTCCACTACCTGCCCCAAGCCAGTAACTGGGGGAAAATTATATTTAGCATGAAAAGTACATGTGAACGCACAACTGGTTCATTTAACTTATTTACATTTTGCATATGACAGCAAAACAAGAGCTCCAGCAACCTGGTTCCTTCGAGCTTAAATTGTGGAAAAATATGCCAAGCTGTTTATTTTGCTAAGTCTTTTTTTAATGCACAGAGAATGAACAATTCTACAATATGAAGAGTTTTAATGCAATAAATCCAATGTAAAATAAAAAAAATTACACAAAAGTAAACAAACACCTTAGTATTTCCATCACTGTCAAAAGCACTTATTTTGTAATTGATCTGCGCCTCAGGCCTAAGCTGTACAGGAAAATCCATTGCGTCCAGTGATTTTTTTTTTCGTTTTGTTTTTCAAAAGCCAGTATTTCTTGTAAGATGAAACTTTAAAAGAAACGGTGTAAGGCAAAGTCAGTAAAAAGTTAATTGGAATTTTCAAATCATGTTTGACCAAATTAGACTTAACTGAAAATGAAATTCATTAGAATTCCTGAGGCTGCTGAAGTACTTGTGGCAAAGGAAAAGCCACCTTATCTGATGTCTGCTGAAAGTCAGAATGCCCTCAAACTGAGAGGAAAGCCCACCACTGTTTCTCCTTGTTCGAATCAAGCCTTTGGGTTCAGATACCTCTGTAGTCCAGAATGTTGCATTCCGTCCCAACGGCTGCCCCTATTTGAGGGTTTGTTAGGTACCAGATTGGACTTTGTCACATGCAGAACACGTTTTAGCAATCTGTACAGATTCATTCCGTGTCCTGCCATGAAGTGTGACCCTTTCCAAAGGTGCAAAGTCTGTAAAGCGCATACTATTTACAGAATTAGTACTTTTAGCCTTTTAAAAAGGTTCATAATAGGGCATTTTAAAGCCTGAAGTAGTAGAGAAAAAAATCCCTCTTAGTACTTGTACTGCACTTTTTTTGCAGCAAAGTCAATGGACCCCCCCCCCCCCCCCCCCCCCCCCCCCCCCCCCCCCCCCCCCCCCCCCCCCCCCCCCCCCCCCCCCCCCCCNAAAAATAAAGGGCCCCCCCCCCCCCCCCCATGGAAGCCAAATCACAGCACACTTGCGTGAGCACAAGGTTAACGCTCCTCTGAAGGAACCCAAGTGTCAGAACAATGCAAATGCATGTCTTCATTAGGTTCCCTGCAAATATCCTCCCTCCGCTGAAATTAATAACACTTTAATGATGGCCATTCCTACTGACATCACTACATAAAGCACTGCCGTGTTAAAACATTACTCTCTGCTCACTTAATTTGCTCATAAGGCTTCCAATTACTTAGCACAGCAGCACATGAGTTCTCTTCACGCGGTGCACTACCTACTTCTGAGACTGAGTTTTGGCTCTGTCGGTCCAAGGCCAGTGGCCAAAGGGAGGCAGGTCCGCCTCTGGGTTTAACGCGGTGTTACTGCAGTCCCTCAGTCAACGTAATGTGTTCACTGTCCTACTTGAGTGTGTCTGTGTTTTGTTTGTTTATTAAGTGCATTGTGCAATATGTCCAGGAGAAACAAAATGTTCTCCTTGTGTATCTGTGCAAGTTCACCTTCAACCTTGTTTTTAAGCTGTAAATTCATAAATTCAGTTAATTTTCCTGTTGTCTGTGCTGGCCTCTAGCTCCTCCTGGGGGACCGGCCTGCACCTGCCCAGGTGGGAACAGAGAACTGTTGTCTTTCAGTAACTGCCTTGAATCACGATGTTGGTGCAACAAGGTGATGCCACCACCGGGAATGATGGGAAGGGCTATGCCAGGGCAGCATGGTTACATCCGTCATCAGTACCCAGATGGAATCCCGGGTTCTGGAGAACGTCGTCCACGCCAAGTGGGTCAGTTTTACCCCCAGTGCAGGAACTTGACCTGAAAGGGTGTCCAGGATGAGAGGGTCACTGTGGTGCTACATGACTAAAGCTTGGAGTTTCACCGAATTTATTGTGTTCCAGTTGTACAGCTGCACTGAGGAGGAAACCTGCAGGAGAAAATGCAAACCACCAGCTACCTGGAAAATGACGGCTATAAATAAGGCAGGAGGGGGTGGAGGGGTCCGATCTGTCACTCTGCAGTGAGTTTAAATGCCTGCTCCAGCTATGGCACTTTGATCAAAGTTCTTACCCAAATGAGTAAGTTGTTTTAATTTGTGAACCTAAAGCTTGAAGGTCACTGTGGGCTTTACTGATGGTTAACTGTAATACCTAGCAGACGGTGAACTGTGTATTCTTCATTAGTCCCACTCACAGCTTTTCAGCAAGTAAAATCAGACAAAGCTGCATATTTAAGATGTCAGTACTAGTTCATAATATTGAAAATCTACTTGAATCGCAGTAACTTCAGTGCTGGAGTTTTCTAAGTTTTTGTACTTTTACGCCAGTACGTCTTTAGATGAGTACTTGTCACTTTTTGAAAGACACTGATAATTGGTTAATGGAATCGCTGTAACAGCTGATCAGTGTATTTACATCTGATTTGGAGATTTAGTCTCTTTGGAAGGAGCGTTTGCTGATTTGTTACTAGGGAAACCGCATTAAACAAAAGCTGCAGGGCCGGCGAGACGGTGATCTGGTGTCAGTGATGTTATTGAGCAACATGTCAAAGATGACTTGGTGTTGGCTGTGTGCAGCTCACTGCAGGTTTGTGCAGCTGAGCAGCGTGTGTCAGCAGTGGCCGGTCGGTACCGTACCTGGAGCTGGGGCAGCCGGCTTGTTTAAAGAACAAATGGTGTATGAACCAGACTCCTGGAGAAATACCGCTAACGCAAGGATCTACTGTAACTTCTCTAACGGAAGAACGTGAGAACCCACAGGTACTGCCGAGGAACGCAGCGGGAGCGAAGCCCCTGTGTGAGCTGTGACTTTACCAGACCCCCACGGCGAGATGCCGCTGCAGCGTCCCGTCCCGAAGTCACGTGGCACAAAACGCTGCGCCTCCTGCTCGCCGGCAAGTCTTGATCTTGAGGGCTTTGCTGTGGAAAATGGTACAACTTATTACACGTTTCTCAAGTATTTACTGCACAGCTTCCTGTGTCCTGGAGTCACTGAAACATCTGGAGCGCAGTGGCTTCGACCGTTGGCCTGCAGCTGTGCCAGTAAACCGGTAAAATTCCCCACTTGCGTTCACTTAAACGGCTCAAGTTGCTTTGGAGGAATCGGCTAAATTATTTAGCAACTTAACAAAATTTCTAAATACAGTATTTTATATTTCAACAGAGTTGGTGTACAGAGTTTGAAGGGATCCTCTGCACTTGGATGTTCTTCTATCGACCTAACTACCCTAGCACAGATTTCCCACAATGCACCTGCTGCACACCCAGCTTTTCATCCGGTCGCTGTCTGCGGGGGGTCACGTCCTTCCTGCACAGACACGGTGCAGCTCCTGCAGGCAGTTTTTGTGGAACGGGGGCGATCGGAGGGGGAACCGTTGTTCCCGAAAAGTCCCTGTTTGGTGAAAATGTGTGAATTGTGTTGTTTCCAGTCCAACGTAAACTTTCTCAACTTTCACCGGAATGCAAAAAAGCTCACAGAACCACTGCGGCATAAACACTTTTTAAAAACCAGTTTTTTTTTGCACGAACAAAAACGCTACAGCTCGTGTGTCAGTCAGTAAACGGCCCGGTACCGACCGTCCAGAAGAGCCACGGACAAGTGCTCACCTGTGGACGGGCGCCAGCCGTCGCCGTATTTTTTAAGTTCATTTCTCACTTGCTGCAGTGTGTTGTATTGAGCCAAGAAAGTAAAGTCATATTGTACCATTTGAGGAACGACCGCGCCGGTATGGAGTTTCATAAGCTCCATTTCGGAGTGTAATTTTTTGACATTTAATTTGAGGCCATTAAGCAACCGGCGACAAACTCCCCAAAGCAGACCACCTCGTTCAGTGGTCACCCTGCTGATGGACCACCGAGGCTAAACTGTCAGTCCTCTGGAGCCTTGGAGCTAAATTGTAAAATTAATTTCCGGGGTTGTCGTCAGATTCTGCCAGGTTAAAAATGGTGTTGGAAACAGTCACCATTTAACATATTTCAGTTGCACCTGAAACTTTCAACTCGTAACTGTACCTGTGAAAAACCTCTAGAAAGTCAGCTTCTGTGTGTCACTGTGCTCAAGACTGAGCTGCTGGATACAAAACGCTGGCCAAAAAGAAGGGGGGGGATTACCCACAAATCCCCTGTGTGCTGTTGTGTGCGTCATGTAATGGGCATTATGTGTGAAGTGTAGATACTTTGCAGGGGGATATTACCACAAGGACCACTGGACCCCTGGGAAAGGTGGACGTGCAGCAGAAGTCAAGTTAAAACAAGCTGCTGCTCTTCTGTCTTTGAGATGTACATGTAAGTTCAGTGGATGACAGCGTTGTGAATATTAAACATATGAAGTTCTGCTGAGCATTTTGTTATTGTTCTCTTACTCAGCCTTACGACCTTCTGCGTTCTTCCTCCGCCTCTTTCCCCACACTTGTGTTTAAGGACACGACACCCATGATGTACTTGCTTTTGTTTCTTATAAACATGAGGACATGAGTAGCACAGTCCGTGTGTGTGTGTCTGCCAGCTTTAACTTTTTCTCCTCCATTTTAACAGTCCTGTGTTGTTGCACTGTGTTTAAAGTGAGCCCCCCCCCCCCCACACACACACACACACACACCATCAAACGGGACTGTTTACTAATATTAACGTTACAGTGATTTTCACAGTAACAGCAGAGACACCTGGTGGTCAAGGTCGGCAACGACATGTACATTAACGGGACGGCGACAAGTTCACGTCTGGCCGGTCAGTCGCGCTGCTGAACAAGTTTGGCTCACAGCCACGTTGTCGTAAGACAGAACTAGAACTTTCTAACTGTACCCCGCTGGGGTGTCCGGCGCGAATCCTTATACAGCGCTCTGGGTGGGTCTGCAGCGAGATACGGGGATCATCTGCGGGGTCAAGTTACAGCTTCGTGCTGTTGAGATTCGGGGTGACGGAGCAGCTCACTGTCCTTCCCCGAGGACCTCTTCACCTGACGCCGTTTTGTGCGCTCGTGTAAACGGCGCAACTGTACGTTTCCGTGTACAAGTCACCAAGCAGCGCTGTAGCCTCTCAGCACCTGGGTTTCCCCCCACACACAGTCCAAAGACGTGTTTCCGGTTAATTTGTCACTAAATTGCCTGAGTGTGTGTGTGTGTGAGAAGGGGGGGGGGGCACCTGGACTTCAATCCCCATCCAGGGTGCAGCACCCTTAGCTGAAAGTCCATTGGCTCCAGGACAAGTGGTGTAAGTTACGTTAATGGATGGTGATCTAAAACAGAGGTCTGGCTTACCTTGCAGAGACGTACAAATGACCACGAGGGTCCGAGGTCCCCTACGCTCCTGTTCATCCTTCTCGAGATTGACTTATTGTAAAGGTGAAACATGTTCACGTAGAACAAGGTAGTTTACCTGTTATTGCTCAGTACAACCCCCCCCCCCCACCACCCACCCATCTGAGACAGTCCGTCCGTCCGTTTCGGTTTTACTGGCGTCTGGACCAGTCGGAGCAGCTCCGTCTGTTGTGGGAAACGCCAGAGTGCAGAGTAACACTTCGCCTTGTTAATATACTCGCTATATCTTCAGTCTTATTAGCAGCGTAATAACACAACGCACTTGCCGGCCGTGTGCGGCAGGGGGCGCTTTTCTCAACACGACGCCGTGGATTTTTC
>UFQX01005298.1:672616-685116 GCA_900497675.1 Arapaima gigas | reverse complement strand
TCCACAGCATGGCGGCTGTGAGACGACCACTGCGTGTTCCTCACTGGTGGGCAAGTCCACACTGAGAAAGAGAGAAGTGGGTGGTGGAGGTACTGAAAGCCAGAGTCCTGCAGAAGTGAGCAGCCTGGTTCCTGCTACTCTCAAGCACACTTGCTACCAGAATGAGGAAAGCAAACCAACATTCCAAACATGAAGGAACCTCAACTCCCTGTTCTTCACTTCAGATTCACTGGAACCTTTTCATACAGGTACCTGTAGTGTTTGCAGTTACTGGTATGCTGGTTTTGTTTCTTGTGTTGTTGACAGAAAAAGCAGAGAGATTTTGGGAAAGCAGATGCCCAGCAGTGTGGCAAGTACAACAACAATATGTTAGTCAGGTCTGCATGCTGCAAACTCACAAGTTAATCAAGTTGGTGTAGAAACTGGCATGTTTGAACAATGGGGGGGGGGGGGGGGGAAATCATCGTCTGCTTTAAAACAGCACCACGTCAACATGTGATCCCACTGTTGGGAAACAAACTCAATAAGTCATCAAGAATAGCAACAAGGAAGGCTACGGCTTTTCACGCTGAGAAGCAGTAGTGATTCATCTCTAAACAGCCACAGGGGCAAATTTAAATGTTTTCCAAACACACACACACAAACAGAGACGCACACACACAAACCTCATCAACTAGAGGAACGTCTTTATCTAAAGAACCACAGCTGACGCACGGTGGACACGGTCGTTTAACACGTGACTGTTGGTGCTTTGTGAGCTGCAAGGTGGGGCTGAACTGACTGACAACTGACTGGGTGGACGTGCTGTCAACAGATCAGATATGAGTCTCGACCAGTGAACACAAAAGGGGATGGCAGTGAAACGCATGCAATAGTGGCACATGCTCCAAAGTACTGTACCTACATGACACATGACAAGGGGACTCGCCCCACCAGGGGGAATCAGCTGTCCCATGAGACCTGTTCAATGACTGACTGTCGGGGCAGAAGACAGAAGACACGCTTAGACACGGGAACAGTGGAAACACTGAAAACCACAGTGAACAAATTCTGGCAGCATCTTCCCATTTCCCACCGTGAGTAGGTATTTATCACCCCGACGGAGAAATCCAGACAGGGGCTCGTGCAGACAGAACAACGTACAGTAGGCTTATACTCTCCGTTCACAGAAACATAACCTTTTATATATAAAATGCTGCATTTCTTTAACTGATCTTTAAAATGCCACAAACTGTCATCTGGATTCTATAAAAAAAACCCCTATGGTGCTGTAAATATAGTGCCCTTCTCTCATAGCCAAAAAAATAAAAAATTTTTTAAAAAAAGAGCCTAAGTTCATACATTTTGCTGTTTAATAATGTAGCCTACGGGAATGCCATTTGAGTCACTCATCTTTTGGTTATTTGGAAATGGAATATCTTACACTAAGCAAAGTTGTGGAGAAAAAAATACTGTCAGAGTAACAATATTTGCTTTGTTTTAAATTTGTTCCCCCCACATTTATTTTCTGTGGATTTACTCAACGTAAAATGAGGACTATAAACAGATGTACTTTTTCTGAGAGTCTTGAATTGGAAACCATCACCACCATGACCAAGACACACTCACCTTTGACCTCACGCCTCGCATCTGCCTGCTTAGCGTTGACCGCTCCTTTGAAAAATCAGGGTTGCTTTTCGACTTCATGATATCTGCAAAGAGCATAATGCAAGTGCAGGGCTTAGTGAAAGTGTGCAGTCTGTTGTTACCTTAATCTAATGTTAGGCAGTGTTTGCTCCGCCCATCCATACTTCTGGTGACAGGTGATCAAAATGTGGTTCAGCACCACAAGTACATTCTCTAACCAGAGCTCCTGCTGTCCCTCAGACCTGCCAAATCCCTTTCAGCAGTCAGGAAGGAACTCAAAAACACCCCTTTTAGACACACATATCTGCTGATATCTACCTGATCACACAGTCTGTCACGATCACCTTTGCATTTCACATCAGACGCAATCCCACGTGCAGCCACATGTGAAATGCGTCGTATCGGTCAAATCACGGGTTGCTTGTCTATCACTCATCTTCCAGCTGTAAAATGTACTTTTTTTTACAGCGAGTTGCACGTCTGTTAAATGAGTTAAATGTAGAGACACCAGGAAGGTTCTCCTTAAAATACTGCATTTGAAAGGAGAGATTTTTGAGTGCGATTTTCCCTTGAAAGAAGCAGGCTGCGGAACAGCAGCCTCACCGTAACCTGTCACAGCAGCGGCGGCCCCATCCGTGCTCCTCTCCCCCAGGGCTTCTGTGGCCGCCATCAGCTGCTCCTTCAGTTTGCTGATGTCACAGTCTGCCTTGGCCTTCACGATGCTCAGCTCCGTGTAGATGTCCTTGTACTTGTCTGCGGTGTATTTCTTATCCTGTCCACACAGAGGAACCCACAGCAGCACAGTGTCATCTGCTAATCACTGAAAGCACTGGTCAAAATATTGGTGCTAAGTACATGTTGAACAGCAAATTTAGCAACAAATTCTTTCCCTGCTGCTAGATCAAACAATATGATATTTCTCACAGTCATTCGCCCACAATGGAGAAAGGTTTCCATACCCGTAGTGCAGACTGCAGCTCATCCTTCAGGGAATGAATCTCCTGTTTGAGATACTGGATTTCTGACTCCTTGACCCGCAATAAGACCTAAAAGCAAGAGTTATACCAGATTGGCCAGGTATACAACAATACACAGGACTTATCTAAGCATCTGTGCTAAACAAATCTGTGAACATATTAAGGACAATAGGTAAAAATACTGCAGGTGATCCTGGCGAGATTAATCCCTCCCTCATATTTTATAAAACCTATAAAAATTTTATAACAACAAAAGCTTTTGCCAAATGGAAATTCATTTGACACACAGACCTGAACTGAGGGCCTAGTGTGTATACTCTACACAACACACTGTGCTCATTACAGAGACTGAATGACAGACTGTCAGAGCATCTTCCATACCTCCAGTTCATACAGGTCTTTTCCCTGTGTGAAAGGTGACCCAGCCACATCACCAGCGATGCAGGAGCGCATGCGTGTGATCTCTGTTGTCAGGCGGTTGTTCAGTTCCTGACGGGGTGATGAAAGTCATTCAACTCCAGTCCTACGCGTCACACCCTCGTCCACAAGAGCCCTCCCCATCGTTCCTGACATGTACACACCTGGTTGTGTGCGTTGAGCTCCTGGTTCTCTCGCTGACACTGTCTCAGCGCCTGCCGCTCCGCCTCCAGGGCTTGGGCCAGGTGAGCGTTTTCCAGACACTTCTGGGAGTACTGCTCTGACAGCACCTCCAGCTCCCGATGGATAGACCGCAGCTCCTCCCTGGGGTGTGCACACCGTTCACACACATTCAGCTATGCTGGACTCTGCAGGACCCACAGGGTGATCATCAATCCCTTTAGCAAGACACTCACTCGTACTGCTGGCGTAGCTCGTCGATGTCGGCGCTCATGCTGCCGAGCTGGGACCGCTGGGTCTTCTCCATTTCCTCCCTGTGGGCATTCTTCATGGCTTCAATAGCTGCATAGAGAGAGCACCAAGGAAACCCGGCACATTCAACAGCAAGGCACACACGAAACAGCCTGTGGCAGCAGGTAGTGTAGCGGTCAGGCTAGTTAACTGTAAGGTTGCTATCCCTACGGAATACCCTGCTGTTCTATACCGAAGAAATAAATATCAGGTTCAAACCATTGCAGTTTAACACTGAAGGCTGAGTAACTTGGACTCGGTCACAACACGTACAAATGAATAATGCCAGTCACAATAACACAGTTGGTGCGTAGAGTAGATAAGCCAACCAACATCTCTGAGCATGTAATACGCAGTTACACAGGGAGCTTTACCAGCAATAGTAGCAGCAGTCTCTTCAGCTAGTAGTCTCTCACGCTCCTCCAGCAGTTTTGACACCTCACGCTGGTGCTGCCTCTGGATGTCCTCGATCACTTTTTGGTGCGTCTCTTCCATGGCAGCAAAGCCCCGCTCACAGGTGGCCTGGCGGGGCGTACGTACACCACAAGTCAGCCAGTGACAGGGCTACTGGACCACCACAGGTCATGAATCAAATTACTGCCCTGACAAAGGGAACATACCATAGTTAAGCAGTTAATATCCTAAGAGCAAATGATGTTTGATACACAGGCTAAGGAGACTTGTGTGTAGTAAAACGGTAGGTGGGCACAAAACAATAATGTACCATAATAAAGAGTAAATGAACTGTACGATCAATCCTTACTGATTTAAAAATGAGTATCAGTCTCATTAACAAATGTGCAACACTTCATCACCAGGTTGTGTCCATGCTGCATCTTGGTGAGAGCACATCAAGTCACAGGGTGAAAGGTCATGCAGGTGCCACACAGCAGTTAGTCGAAACAATTATGGCGATGCAGTACAGAAAACCGGTGCTAGGGAGCACAAGTCAATGAGACAATATTACTCAAAGATAAAAATGGACAAACATCATTTGCCGATGTTCACTCTTTTGGTTTCTGATGTGTTCTAAGTCAAGCTGCTAAATGCGTTTTAAAATTTTCCCATTGAAAATGAAGGCCGCAAACAACATTCAGAGCATCTTCATTATAAAAATTATTCAGTCATTTAAAATCAAACCTGACCTTGTAATGTGAATGTGAATATTAAACTGATTTATTGCAATTTTTATGGCTCTTGAGGTCATTCATTTTCTGTGGGTAAGAACATTTCTTAATGGCTAAACAAAGGACTTGTGCTGCCTGTGATAAAGCAACAAAGGCTGAATAAAAACAAACTCATTGGTAGCATTTAGTTACCAAATACCACGTCGGGTACATCTGTGCACAAAAGCAGCACAATTCACCCTTTCGTACTCCGTGGTATGCAAATTAATGAACCACATACATACATTAATGGACTTTCCAAAGGCTATGAAAAGAAACCTGGGTTTGCCTTTTTTAAGAAAGACATTGCATACCACGTGCAACTATTTGAAGTGACCACTGTTTACTGCCGATCCCGCTCTGCAGCAACAGCAGCACTACTTTTTTAGCAACCTTCTGGGCATTGGAGTGGTGAACGTTAGAGAAGTGGTTTCCAGCCCTGGTCCTGCCATCCCACAGTCTTCTTATTCCAAATTAAATCCTTGCATCCACTGCCTTCATTAAGCTATTTATTGAACGAGTTGTGCGATTTAAAACATGTTAGTCTAAAAGAAGACCTGCGATAAAGTTTTATTAGTTGACTATTGGCATATTGTTTCAATTAAGCGTATTATTTCGGTCCGTGCATCTGATGGTTTTCATTGCATTCTTTGGTTTTCAATTCCAATTTAGCTGGTCTCAGAACTGGGCAGATAAAGTAAAGCAGTAACAATTACATCTCACCCATAATGAGCATTTCAAAAGCACAAAGTCGCTAACAGGAAATCCTCCGACAAACCGATGCGAATCGTGATTCATTTAATGAACAGCTCAATGCAGGGTAACTGTGAGCCTTGTCTGAATAAAAGCCAACAGACGTGACAAAATCAGGGCTGGTAAATGCCAGGTTAGTAGTGGACGGTCTGGGTGTACCAATCTGTGTGGGGTGACTTATGGGGTGAAGAGGTAAGAACGTAGGCACAGGTAGAGTACACGTGACGCAAGATGTGTCTATATGGATATAAAGCTGCAATGGTCACGGTCAAATTTAATGCTAGTATAAATTCATGTGAGAACACTCAATTCCAAGATCCTTTGGGAGACATACTTCATGCAGTCACCCATAATTGCAAGTCACGATCAGTATTAAACAATGTTACTTTAAACACTGAATATGATGGTTTTTGTTGAGCTATAACAGTAGAAAATGGATTAATGAGAGAAACTGACCATTGCAACTGAGAATCCACAGTTGAGTTTAACCGTACTGCTTTAAGAAAGACATCTAAATATCAAAAAAGAGGGGAAAAAAACCTTTAAGTTTTCAAAGTCCTTTTGGTATTTCTCTTTCAGGCTAGATACATCGTCTTCCAGGTGCTTGTTCTCCAGCTCATCTCTCATGGTGTTCATCTGTGTCTCCAGCTCTTGGATCCTGTCCCGCAGCAGCATCATGGAATCCCTTTCGGCCTGACTGGTATCACAGGTGTCCTGCTCCATGGGCCATGTTTGCTGTGACACTGGTGACACTTCTTCAGGGAAAGGCATGTCCTCAGAATTCCTGACTTTCAGCCTCTCTAGAGTTTCCTCCATTGCACGGATGGTCTGTGTGTAGTGGCTGTGCAGCTGGTGCATCTCCTCCTCGTGGATGCGTTGTAGCTCTTTCATCTTCTTGTGGAACTTCTCCTCTAGCTTCTGCACGTGCTCTTCATGCCGATCTTCCATCTTCTCAATATCCATAAGAATGACCTCAAGCTTGCGCTGGCTGTCGGCAGTCTTCTCCATTAGCGCTAGCTCAGTGGTGGCTCGTCCCTGCTCCGCCTGGTTTAGCTCATGCTCATACCTGGCCTTCAAATGCTCAATCTCTCTGCAGAAGTGCGCTTCCAGCTGTGCAAGCCTTTCCTGCTGCTGAGAAAGCTCGGTGATACGACGGGTCACTTCTCCTTGTAGCGCCCCATTTTCCTCCTGGAGGCTGGCTAAGGTCTGGTTGAAGTTCTGTCGCTCCTCCAACAAAGAAGCCTCATACTGCTCTCGAATGGTGGCAACGTTCCGAGCATGTTCCTGGCACAGGATGTCCATACTCTGGCATGCTTCCCTGCACAGTTTCAGTTCCCTCTCATGGTCTGCTCTCAGTTTGCAGGCAACATACGCAATCTGGGCCTGGATCATAGCCTCACGTAAACACAGAGTCCCACCGGTGATATCACCGGGATTTCTACAGCTGGGATGTGTGTGGAAAATACCGGCAAGTCTGTTGAGATGAGTGGCACAACCTGCCTTACAGGTGGCTTCTATCCCCTGGGAGAGATGCTGAAGGATCTCGGCTTGCCTTATCAGTTCAGCTACAAGTCTGTCACGCCCAACCTGAGGTGACTCCACACAATCAACGCTACAGGAAGGCACCACATCTTGCAGGTGTCTATTGACTATCTCCTCTGCCAAGTCACGGGCCTCTTCTGTTTTGATTCGCTTTATGTAGGGGGCAAGTTCTGGAGGACCTGAATCACTTATCTGTTGACTTGAGATAAACTCATCGCTGACGTCCTGAATGACTGAATCAGATCTGTTAGACGTTTTGACAATCTCTTTCAATGCAAGCTCCCTGTGCTGAAGCTTTGCGTGGGCCTCTGTCAGGTCCACTTGAAGTTTTTGGAGTTTTTCATCATAAAAACACCTAAGGTTCTGAACTGCAAAAGCCAGTTCAGATTTAATACAGGCATTATTTATAAGAGTCATGCTTGCATCAGAAACCATATTGGCCCCAACTGAGTCTGTGTCACTTTGTCTCCTCGCTTCATTCACTGCAAACTGGGCTTCAAGCTTCTCTACCTCTGTCCAAAATTCACTTTCTACCATAAGCTTCCTAGTTAAAACATCTGCATACTCAACTGCAACATAACCCTCATCACTCTTGTTTAATTTCTCTGCTTCTAGATGGATCTCATTCAGACTCTGCAAAATATCTAAGTTTGGATTCTGTACTGAGAAAGCCATCTTATTCAAAACCAACGCCTCAAATGCTAACATTTTGGCAAACAGTTGTATCTTCTCCTCATCAGTTACCTTGTTTTCAATCTCCTGTTTCTGACCTACGTGAATCTCTAGCTGCTCTTCCAGAGTGTGTCCTCCCTCTCGGATATACATGGTGGCGTTTACCAACTCTGTTTCTACCTCTGACAACGTGTGGAGCTGCGTCTCCATGCTGTCCTCCACAGGACCTCTTAAGATGGCCTGGACCTTCTCTCTACTTGACTCAACACAGGTTAGCGCCTTCTCATATTTGGCATTCACTGTTCTAAGGCGGCAGTCAGTTTCCCCAGTGAAAGAAGACCGCTTGTCCATTTCCTCACGGAGCTGGACAGTGAGCTGGTCTACTTTGGACAGACTCTCATTTAGTTGCTCCTGTAACTCTGCTTCAGTCTTAGCCAGCTGACCATGTTGCTCCTTCCTGAACTCCAACTGTCCACTTTGTTGCTCATCCAGTTTTAATGTAATGTCTCTAAGCTTCTCCTCTGTGGCAAACAGTTTTGCTTCTAGTGTGTGAATAATGGATATAAACTTCTCTGGGTCACTGGTGGCAGAGGTCAGGTGCTGACATGGTATATTAGATGAACCAATCTCTTCAGAGAAAGATTGGTCTTGACTGACCTCTGAAGAGTTGTTGCTGGCCCACATTTTTTCACCACCATCTGTGGGTACGTATTTTTGGCAGTGTATGTTTGAAAATCGTATTCGCTGTCTCTTAGGTGACCCTGCAGCATAAGGGCATTTCACCATTGGCTGGATATCACCAAATTCTGGCGGGGCTTCAATTACTGCTGATGACAAGTTGTCTTGTTGGCTCATAACTTCTAGAATGTCACAATCATCTTGCAGTTTGCAGTGTTCCATCTGGAGATCAGAGTAGCCTAGCTGCAAATCATTAAGGTGTTGCTCCAACTCAGCAATGCGATCCTCTGCCACCACTAATTTGGCCTGCAAGTCTTTCATTGCAGCACTTGGCCCCATATCCTCTCTGCCTATTTTGCAAATCAGCTCTTCTTTGGCCTGCAGCTTTAGCTCAGTCTCTTCCAGGCTGCAACCCAATGCTGCCATCTTTATCAAAGCCTCATTTAGATCCTGCTCTTTCTTCTGCACCAGCCTCTCATACATCTCTTTAGTCTCCTGGATTTCCTGCTCCTTTTCTCGCAGAACCTTGTTGATCTTCTGAAACTCCTCAGATACTTTCTCATAGGAATGTTCGAGATTATAGTAATCTGTCTCTTCGGTTTTGAGCCGGGCTTGGATTTTAGTCACCTCATTGTCTGCCTCTGCTATCTGATTGAGCAGCTCCTGACAGCGACAGGTCAGCTGGCCTTTCTCCTCTTCCAGCTGTCGGACCGTTTCTGTAAGCTTCTCAATGGCTTCTGTCTTGATGGCCAACTGTTCCTCTAACTGGTGTACTACTTCACTACTCTCTAGTCCAGAGGTCTGACTCTCCAAGAGCAGTGATTCCACCCGGTGCTCTGCCTCCTGAAGCCGGTCTTCCAGCTCTTGCGCTTTCCCCTCTGCTTCTGCCAGACTCTTCACAAGACCCTGCCTCTCCTTCTCCTGGCTCTCCTGAAGCACATGCAGGTTTTTCTGCAACCTCTCCTCTTTCAGAGCATGAGCTTCTTCAGTGGCAATCAGTCGCCCCGTGACCTCTGTCAGCCTTTCTTGGAGTTTCTGCACCTCCTTCAGATGGTCTCTCTGGAGAGCCTGCTGCCGCTCTAAGTCCCTCAAAGCCTGGCTTTTCTCCAAGAGATGGGCCTCCACGTCCTTCAGGCGGTCTTCGCTGTCCTTAAGCTGGGCCCTCAAGGTAAGTTCATTGTGCTCCCATTCCTCATTGCGCTCACGGAAGCGTTCTTGCTCCATCTTGAGCTCACTGCGCATTTTAGCCACGGCCTGCTCACTAATAAGAATTTCAGCCATGGCATTATTGAGCTTGGTCTGCAGGGCCTGAATTTCTGCTTCATGATGGCGGATCACATCCTTAGCCTCACTGTAGTTCCTCTTGAGGGTCTGCACCTGCTGATTAGTGAGTTCCTGTTTACGTCTTTGTGCCTCCAGGTCTGTCTGAAGGTCCTGGTTGAGTTTGTGCAGTCGATGCCAGGTGCCCGTGTGCGGTGATGTGGTCGGCAAGTCGCTCTTTAAGAAATTGATTAGACAGTAAGTTAGTAACACTTTTTCTTCCCCCCAGACACTGAGGCCACATCTCCGGGGATGGTTCGGAAACCCTGGAGTCTTTTTTAGACAACACTCTTAATGCCTTCCACTGTGCTTTTTGAATATTTTTTGAGATGTGGGGGGAGGGGGGGGGGAGAGGGGGCTAAATGAAACAAAGGCATCCATTTCATTTCAGAGTGTAATATTGAATATTCATTCAAGTATTTACACTCCTAGAACTATTAACAAAGGTTAAAAGTGTCAAATATCTCAGGAATCCCAAAACAAAAAAAGAATGAATTAATGTGCTGAAAATAAAACAGATAACATAAAATAAAATATTTGCCTACAGTATGAATTAAATGTACCATCTATACATATTTACACACAATAGACAATTTACACAGGCAAAAAGCAAACATACTCTTGGTCCTTATTTTACCAAAGATCATGCAAACAAAAGGCAGAAGGAAGAGCTGAAAGAAGGCAAGGAAGAGAAAGAAAGCACAGCGAAATGCTTTTCTGCATGTGGGCTTTCTTACCTTTGACATAATCACTCATTCATATTTCCCAGAAGATGTGAGACTCAGTTAAAACAGTTAGTGAAAATTCATGCTGAAAACACCCCATCCATGCAGATTTGAGCTACCCAGTCTAGTTAGTTTTAACTCTAACAACATTGTACAGTACATCACACATCACAAACTATACCATTCAGCTACCAAATTAATACTAACATTTAACGGTTTCACTTAACATTTTTGGGTCCATTATTTCCATCTAGTTAAGACTTAATTTTACTCTGCCAAAGTAATATTTTTGCCAGTGTATTTCATGAACACATGTATTCTTAAAAACAAAGTAAAAGCGTGGTCAAGATACACATATCTACACAGATCGTCATACAGCCAGCCTGGAGCTGTTGCACATCTGTTCAGCTGCAAGCGACCCCTCTTGGTACCTGCAACACGTAGCCCTCCCTGGCATTCTGCTCCCTGCCCAGTGCAGCCTGGAGCTGCTCCTGGAGCAAGCTGTTCTGCTCCTGCAGTTTGGCCAGCTCCTTCTGGGCCTGCTCGAGCTGCACAAACCCACACAGACATACAAAAGGAAATGAGATCGCACCACATTCACACTTGGACTGTCATTTCCATACCAAATAAGTGTGCTGTCTTGAAGTGGATACTATTATGAGGAACCCCCACCAAAACGCACCTCTTTGTCCAACAGAGCTGCCAGCTCTTGGGGAGGCAACCTCTCAGCAGTCGGATCTGAAGTGCACATGGTTGCAATGGGCACCTGCTTCTCTTCACGGAGGGGTGTTGTCTCTACCTGATGCCACCGCTGCTCAATCTCCACCTGCACATTGGCAGGCCTTCCCCAGTCACCACTTCCCTCACTACAGACCTCAGGCATGGACAAAGAACGCTCCACTTCCATCCTCCCTGTATCCCTCTCCTCAGAAGCCTTGGTGACTCTGCCCGCAGTTACTACTGGGGTGACCGGGACGGAGCTTTGTGTGTTCAGGATGCGGCGCCTTCGCTCCTCACGACGCCGTGCTCGTTCCCGCTCCAATTCCTCTTCCAGAGGGGTGTTCTGGAGGGGCATGGATGAAGAGCCGGAGGAAGCTGAAGAGATAGGAGAGGATGCAGGGGAAGAGTTGGACGATGAAGCAGAACTGATGTCCACGTTTTCCAACCCTTTTGCGGACTGCAGTTCGGACTCCTCTTTCTCCACTGGCTGCCCGTGACGGAACTCAGCCCAGTCAAACGTTTTGGAGCGACCCTCTCGGCGCCGCTCTCTGATACGGCTCCGGCGCAACTCAGACGCAATGCTGTTCTGTGTGAGCGACTCTGCCTCCACTGGCGATATGTCAGGGCTTGGGTGCAGATCCACAGCTGGCTGGTGACCAAGTTCCAGTGATGCTTGCACCTTTGCCCTCTCCTCGGGTAGGGAACTGGAGGGGAGCAGAGAATAACATCAGTCACTGGGACTTCACTGCGACCCAACATCTGTGCTACTTAAACATGAGGGCAAATGAGTGCAAACATCCTCGGACAGCACCCATGCACCTACAATCACAGCAGAACATAAGTATAATGCATAAACACAAGCGTGCACAACAGGTCTACACACTGAACAGCATTCATTTTCACTGATGGGAAGGGACACCCAAAAAAAGAGGGCTGACAGTATGATCTATTTCAATCTCCTCACAAGGGGTGCAAAGCACCACGAGGGGAGAGGAACAGGAAGGTATCTGAGGAGAGGCGTGCGAGAGTACCAAAAATAACAGGCAGTCCTCACTCTCCTCAAGAGCCAGGAAACACATTCCACTGCAACACATCTGATAAGCAGGATGAGGCTGGGAGCTTCTCTCTCCTAGCCACACACACCATGAAATAGCACCCCTATGCTGCAGAGCACTGCCAGCATTTGAAATCAGCCCTTCCCAGTCCTTGTTTATGTTTGGAATCAGTGAACCAGCTAGTGGCAACTTAATTCTCAGTTAACAACAGTAAGTTTGAAAAAGGAAAAAGGAGCTATTATATAAACACTAGGCCTGGTGTAGCATCTTGATAAATGTGAGTGTCAACACCCTGCTAGGGACACAAGTGCCAGACATTGCTTACTGCACAACTGACCAAAAAAAAAAAAAAAAAAAAAAAAAAAAAAAAAAAAAAAA
>UFQX01005298.1:629725-672563 GCA_900497675.1 Arapaima gigas | reverse complement strand
CCCTCGGGCGCCCTACGGGGGGGGGGGGGGGGGGGGGGGGGTAAACAGGCAAAGAAGCCAGTTTTCCAACCTGGTTTTCAGAACCGACAGTTTCAAAGAGACGTTTTTCCTGCAGCCACCACAGAAACAAACAGGAGCAGAAGAGAGATAAGGATGAACTAAAATTTTGGAGATGGGTGTAATCACAATAATTATGATATTTTTTAGCCAGATTTGTTTCTGTGTCCTTACCGGGTCACATCAGGGGCAATGGTGGGTCGTACATTCTTCATTATAGCCTGGATCCAGTTGCGTCGAATTCCAGAGGTCATTGCAGACAAAGTAAACGCCCCTTCTTTCGTCTGTTCCTCAGAGAGAGTGCAGAGAAATGTGAGAACTGCCTAACTGTAGGATTCCCTGGTTGAGATGACAAAACACTTTGGTTCTCAACAATGAGCTACATAACACCGTAGTGCAGCAGCCATATTCCATGTCATATGCACTTGCTTCTGACCCTTCACTACCTGGCTATTCAAATCATTAGCAACTAGAGGATCACCTTCCATGTGAACACAGACTCAAAGTACAAACTCACTAGTACTTGTAAGGAATTTTGTGACAGGAGAATATGTTTCAACAGACGGGCAAGTGCACTCTCCACAGAGCGGATAAACATTGATGTTATTAATTCCTCGACACTGAACCACTGTTGTTCTTAGCCAAACAGAATAATACACTTCTCTCCTCTATTTTGGCACCAATAAAAATAACTAGAAAGGCATTCAAAACCAATGTAAACAAGAAGTTGAACCACTTCAGTAATGGCCATGATGCTTTTCTTTGAAAGGCTACGGCATCTTTTCTCTATGTGGGCTTTGTACAGACAGAAAAGCTGTCTCTCTCACACACACACACTTCACATTTTTTATATTCTTGATTGCTGCAAAAATATCAATCCAAAACATGCACGAGCAATATACTATTTGAAGCACGAGAGCCATTTCATACAACTTCATACAACAAGCAATGCCAATCGGGAAGCAGCAGGTCCAGGGGACCCTGGAAACGGTCCGGGACAGACTTAAACCCCATGATGACCCGTTATGCTGTTGTGAGTGAAAAGTGACCAAAATGAGGTAACTGTTTTAAGATAAAGTAACCGACTAGTTAGTTGGTTAAATGACAAACATACTTCAAACATAAATGTTTAAATACAATTATTCTCTGTATGATATAAGCTTAATGAAAGTATTCATTTAAACACTAAAAAAGTAGGAAAAGTTAGAATTTAAACATCTGAACTGTAAAATAATTCAGATACACTCTTGAATGCCTAGACATTTTCAGACTTTTTAAACAGAGCTACCACCCCTGCAAAACACTAATCTTTTACCCTTGTATTACGTTACCTACATCTGCATTTATAATTTCTTCATGTACTACTTCTCTCTGTGGTGATGTGATGCTGGTCTGTTAAGTAAATAAAAAGGAATGAAAAGGAACAGGACACCAGAAACAAAATTCCGCTCACATGTATCTGAAAGCCATAATTCCTCTGGACTGGGAACTCTGTGACATCATAGCAAGTGGACAGGTCAATTTCACCATCCAAATCAGCAGCCTGCAAATTAAACCACACCTGTGTCAGTGAGACTGAGCAACCCACAATGGATAATCTGTTCATTGCTCAGCAGGAAAGAATCCGGTGACGTACCTCTTCCGCAACTGAATCCCTGTAGTATCTCAGACTTTGGTCTGTGAGGACAAACCAGTGCTTCTTCCACTGAGCAACAAGAAAGGAAAAGTGTGAGCGGCCTTTTAAGAGCCTCAATCCCAATCTGACCGGCTGCAGGAACGGGCACTTACCAGTCCATCGTCATACAGCTTGGTCATCCATCCTTTCTTGAAATTCAACAGGTCAGGCTGGAATGACAGAAACAAATTAAAGAAGAGCAGCAACCAGTAAATCATTAAATAAATATTTCTACAAAGGCCCACACAAATGTCAAGTTCTATTTGTCTAAAATTGCCATAGCATTCACATCTGAATTTGCAGGCATTCTCAGGTGAACATGTGGCATAGAGGTGCTGTCACCCATTTAAAGGAGCAGGTTCAAATCACACCTCCTGCTCTAGTACCCTTGTGCAAGGTACTTCATCCTGAAATGATACAGTAAAAGTTTCCCGGCTCTATAAATGGGTAAAACTACAGCATAGCCACTTAACACCAACTCACTTTAGAGAAAAGAATCAAGTAAAATTAACAAAAACAGGTACAGTATATAGCCTTCTTAAAGGATAAAGCAATATTCATAAATCAGCATTTAGCAAAAAAAAAAAGTTTACCAATTTTATGATGGCATTAGTAACTGAATATTCTAAAAACTCAATACAATTTATGCAGAAAGCTCAAACGCAGCAGCAATGACAGGTTTGAATGAAGCTGCAGAGCGTGTGTGTATGTGTACGCTCAAGCACAGACCTCAGGGCAAACCCTAGGCTCTGCCTGACACCCAGCTGGAATTATACTATTGGAGCAAACCTAGAGCCTCTCTTGTCCTGGCCCACATGGCACACTGGTCCTACCTTATTCCTGTTCAGCTTCATTGGCCACTAACACTAGAAAACCAAACTTCACGCTCTTGGTGTTTCTAGCTGCTGCTCTGTCCTGCTGCTGTCAGTTCAGCCTCCTCCTTGCTGTCTATTTATAACAAGGGGCTATTCTGACAGCTGCAGCTGACATGGCCACAGGAAGCTCCCTAAACCTGAGGAGGAGCAAGCCTAGCCTCCTTGGCCTTTCAAATGGCTGCAAGCATTGAGTCTCTGGACCATTGCGGTTTGGCAGTGTCACTAAAATTACAGGGAACCAGTAGCAAGCACTCATCTAAAAGTTGACAAGCTGCATAAGAAAGTGCTTGTGATCTACTTAAAAAATGCATACGCTCACAGTCCATCATCAGTGAACAACTCATCTGAACTAGCCCAGCTTCCCAGTCAGCAGCCAGATTTTTATACACAGAATAAAAACTAGTAATAAAAACCATCTTTGCATATAAAGGTCCTTTTTCATCCCACAAACTCACATAACCCACCATCAGACATTTACCAGATGTTGACAAAAAAAGTAGTTACTGGCAGTCATGTGATGACAACAGAGCAGCTAACAATGACATTTTTTGTGCCTGAAAGTTATACGCGGTGACAAAGAGGGGGGGGTTGAAATTTTTTTTTTTTTTTTTTTTTTTTTACTGTCTTTCATTTGCAGGACTCTGCAGTTTTACAACCATCAATTGTTTCCAATTCCCTTAAACAGAACAGCTTCAGGTCCTTCAGCAAGTACACAGCTGCATAAATAAAAGGAGGAACACGCTGATAACTGTTTTTGTTCATTTGGCAGAGGGCGACCACCGAGTAAACAATGTTGTTATTCATATGCATGTGCTGGACAGGCCCTTTCGCTGTGAAACTCACTGTTATGGCGGACTCTGTGGCTCTGCGGTCCAGGGATTTGGCCCGACGAAAGCTGACGTTGGAGGAACTGGAGATGTCGGGCATAGAGTGCTCCTTTGCAGAATCTAAAGAGAACTCCTGCAAGCAAAAAAAGGTACACAGAATTAATTATCCACAATTAGAAAATAAGAAATTAAAGAATACTGTATGGTGGCACAGTGGATTACCTCCTACAGTCCAAAGACATGTTTTTCAGGTGAACTGCTTATAGGGTGCATATTTTCTACGTGTGGTTTAAGTATTTCTCTCATTCTGCAGTAAAAGGATAAATGAAATGGCAAAAAAAAGTTGTTTTGCCTGAGCAGTAAATCAAAGACAGATCTGTGTGTATCTGTGCAGCAACAACACTTCAAAACCTGCAAGAAATTACACAGCTTTTGGTGAGCACTTTAGCTAGACTGTTAGCCACTGACATTCTTCACCACACTCACCTGTATATATTGTGGTATAAGCTGTGTATTGTCTGGCTCCCATCATACTGACATTTCCCTGTTAAGTTACTGACTGGCCTCTCAGCAACATAAGGTAAGTCTGCCCATCTAGCACCAGAAGTTACCATGGACAGAAGCACCAGCCAAATGCTGTTTTAGGATTACTAATATCACTTTGATTAAAAAGCACTGGTAAAAATATAAGGAAAGCTGACGTCACCTTAATCTTTTCACTGATGATCAATTCCAGCTATTGCAGAGAAACAGCTGTAGTAGAATCAGGTGCATAAACTCCTTTTCCCAGTGCTTACCTTAACTGAAGGTATTTCACTTGTACATTAGTGCCATCATGTTACAAATCGACATCATCAACACAAAGTGGACTTTCTGTGCATTTGCTTTATATCACACGACATCACATGCAGTTTCAGGGTATAGTCAGACTAGAGGGTGGAAGGTAAGGTATATTTAACTGCATTGAAGGCTGGAGGGTCTGACACAGGATGGTATTTGGCTATTATACATTCTGCCACATGTACAGATCTGAGATGGTATCATGATGGACATCAGAACATGGTTGTGGGATACCTACTGGCTTCACGGGGAAGTGGCGTCTCTCGCTGCGGCCTTGGCGCTGGGCAGCAGCGCTGGCAGAGGAAGATGAAGGGGGCTCAGAGGAGGAGCTGGTCTCCATTTGCTCCACACTATCCCCCTCCAGTGTTTCAAACTTCTCTATGACTTGGGAGCGTCTGCTGGGGAAAAGGACAACCGCCATGACTCACAGCATGTCAAACACCAAGATACTGTGCATAATTCTCTTTTTGTGCACGCCTTCTGACATTTCCTTGTAAGAAAGTGATAATTTTCAAGCAAAAGTATGAAAACACAAACTGACTGCTTCTACCCAACAGTTCTCCACAAAAAAGACTGCATTTAATTTCTCAGAAAAACATACACTATGTGCACTGTGGTCTGTCATACACTTGCTCAATCAAGGTTGCAATATAAAGATCTATGTTCAATAGCTGCAATTTGCTAGATGTACTAAATTAGCAAGGCCACAACCTACAGAACACCTATCCACAGCAGAGGGTTTCTGACTTGAGTAATAGGGGGCCCCAGCTGCAGTCCAGCATTGGCAGACACAGTGTACCTCCCATGCCTTCTACAGCACTACCAGCAAGGCGCAACAGCAACCTCTCACACTTCCACAAACCACCGGCACAAATGAAAAAAACACCAAGGGGATTTAAAAAAACAAACAAAAAAGAAATACAGCTTTCTCAACTGGTATACCCTATAACCATGGGGTGCACAAATCAAAAGACATGCACACATTGTGTGATCAGGCAATATAAAAATATAAAACAAAAGAAAGAATACGCACGTAAATTATGAAACAGAAAGGGGGGGGTGGGGTGAAAGACAGAGGGGGGGGGGGGAAGATATCACGAGTATATGAAAAACAGTGAGTGGTCTTTGTTGGAAGACACCCAGCCAGANGGGGGGGTGGGAAAGAGGGGGGGGGGGGGGGGAAGATATCACGAGTATATGAAAAACAGTGAGTGGTCTTTGTTGGAAGACACCCAGCCAGAGAAATGGGAGAGGGTTTCTTTCTTAGGTCCAAAAAGGCCAAATGCCGCAGGGATCTGAAGCAGCAGCAATGGCAGCAGTAGCAGCATCAGCCAGCAAGACTGGAGTTGTCAGTGGAGAGAGTGCGTGTGTGTTTGTGTCCATGTGTTTTTGTGCCCAAGACCACAAGGGGCCGTGAGATAAGTGTGATGGAGACAAAGTTCCCCTTTCAGTGCTTTTAAGAGGTGGAATGGAAGCAAGCAGGAGTCAGTGGGACCCAGCAGGGCACAGCAGCAGGACAGGGGCAGAGCTTTTGGCAGAGCAGGCTGTTCAGATGTTCCTGGAAGAAAAGAAAGAACAAAACAAGACCAAGCTAAAAAGACTTCAGAAGAGCAAATTAAGAATGGAAGTTTTAGATATTAAGATACATTAACCCATTAATGAATGGATACAATTTTTAAAAAGTACAGATAAAGGAGTATCAGTTCATAAATACACAACAAATTTTAATGAAACCACTATTATAATTTACACAGCAACTTACAAAAGAAACAAACGGATACACGTTTAGCATCAATGTTAACACAGAATATGCATGGATCCAGATCATGTATTTGAAAGCAGTCTACTTAACAGGGTAGCTTTCTGGACAGACACAGCCACTAGATGGTGATAAAAGACTAATTTCTCAGTGAGGTAAATGTGGAGAAACATGTTATGCAGATGAAATTAATCTTCAATGCTATTGATCATCCAGCACAGAAATGTACACATTTAGAAGGAAATTATTCAAAGGTACACCTGAGAACTATTCATCATATGCTAAATAGGACAAAAATTTATTGCACAAATTTTACATCAGCCAATTAAGTTCTTAATGCTTACTTTACGATTTTACATATTTTAAAAGTAGTGGCACATGTAGCATTTGCAGTGTTTCTAAGATTGCCTTGACAGGGAACCCAAAGTTTGACACTATTTTACCACCGAACATACAGTACTGCGCAAAAGTCGTAGGCACCTGTGGTAAAAACGCTATAAAGCGAGGACTGTTCCAAAAATAATGCCATGAATACTTATTAATCAATAAACCTTCTAAAAAGTGCAGTAGACAAAAAAAACCTCAACCAGATCAATATTTGGTGGGACCACCCTTTGCCTTTAAAACACCATCAATTCTCTTATGCAAACTTGCATACAGTTTAAGGTGGAGGTTGGTAGGTTCTTCCAAACGTTTTGAGGAACCGGCCACAGTTCTTCTGCAGACTTTGACTGTCTCTGCATGTCCTCCCAGACCGACTGGATCATGTTGAGATGAGGGCTCTGTGGGGACCAGACCATCTGTTGCAGGATTCCTTCTTTTTGCTGAAGATAGTCCTGTATGACTGAGATTGGGTGTTTGAGGTCATTCTCAGGCTGCACAATGAATTTGGGACCAACCAGAAACCTCCCTGATGGTAGATAAGAATCTACCTGTACTTCTCAACACACATTCAAGTTGCATGCCTAACACTTTTGCACAGTACTGTATATAATATACAGTAAGCCCTCAACTTAATAGTTTTTTTGTAAGACAACATGCACTGTTTCCACAAAAAACTGTGAAAAATATTGTCATATAAACCCATTTGACAGGTAAACGATTCATTCATTTACAATTTATTCCAAATTATTTCTACTTTCCTTTCTGTGCACATTTCCTTCCAAGCACTTGCCAAGCAAACTGCAGTGAACACAGAACTAATTGGTGAAACAACACAAATACAATGAATCAGCTGTGAATCAGCTTCAGTCCTGCCATTCAGCTTATGACCACTGTATGTTAACGCAAATTGGAGACGTGACCCTATTTAATATTTCTAAAGGTATGCAAAGTAAAAGTTAAAAAATTGAGAAATCACTGTATATTAAGTAGGAGGATCCTAGCTTTGTGGGGTAAAAGTGGTTTTGCTATTGAATATTGAGTCTGTATGCGCTTAAATTCAGTATATAAGTCTATACGTTTTGGCAGGATTTCTGCGAGCTGGTAGTATCAAAGAGGAATGTCCATGAATGTCAAATGTTGTACTGTATAATACAGTATGTATTTTAAGTACACTGCCTCCTCAACTTAGCTGGAACCAAAGGGCTGTTTATAACACTAAAGTCATTTTTATTCCTAAAATCAATGGTTCTAATTGTATCAAGATAGCAGGTGGTTATTACCTTAGCCAGTCGTAACACTGCAAGTCACATGGAAGAAAAGCTTCTGCTAAATGAACAAATGTTATACACCAGCCTTGCATATAGCTACAATAAATGATCACTTAGCATGGCTTTAACTTCTAGCTTTGTACATCAACGGTAGGGAAAATAAAAGCATCGTCTCCCCAAACTCCTATTCAATACCAACTGATAATACATCCCATAAGCATGAACAACATTCCTCAATTTCTGGAAGCTTTCAGCTTACTTCATCTCCATTTTGGCCTCCGTGGTAACAGTATGCCACACTAGCACAGTCAGAATCACAAAGGCAGAAACCACACACAGGCTGTTTGGCTGAGCTTTACTGCCATCTAGTGGCTCACAGTACAAACAGACGTCACATTCATGTCACTACAAACTGATTTATTTTAAATGAAAAAATATGCAATTTCTTGAAAAGGAAACGTTTCAGGGAAATGGCTTATTCCTGTAAACTTGAAAGAGATATTTGTTAGCTGGGGGAGCAGGTACACGTGTGGGGAATGGTGGCTTAGCAATAACGCAAGTGGTTATGGTTGTGCCTATTCAGATTGAGTGTGCGTGTGTATAAAAATACGCGTCCACTCACCTTCGCTCTTGCCCAAAGAGCCGCTCCACCTCCTCTCTGCCTGGGCTACGCGTACGTGCTTTCTGCTGCAGCCACTTCTTCTCTGAGCGGAACGCTTCTTGGTGGCTCAGCCTCTTGGCACGCGGCACGTCCGCCAGCGATGCATACTGTCGAGTTGCTCGCCCAATGCGCCCAGTCCCACCACGCCCTTCACAGCTAGGGGCACTGGCGGGTGTGGGGCTGCTGGCCCCTGAGTCCAGAGAGCTCTGAGAGGAACTGATTGTGGAGGAGCCATTGGAGAGGAAGCACCCTGGGGAGGGAAAGGGGTCCCCAGCACCGTCGGGAGACGGGCAGTAAGGGGAGGTGAGGGGGTCCGTGTCAGAAGAGCTGTACCTGTGGAGGGCCCCTGGGCCACTCGGGGAAGACAATGACAGCTGCTGAGGTGGCTGCGGAGATGGGGGTTCTGACTTGGCCTTCTCCAGGGAGAAATAGCCACTTTCCACACGTGCCTTCCTGCCGCTGCTGCTTATGGTGCCTTGATCTGCAACAACAGATGAAAACATGATAAATAAACAGGCTCTGGGCTGACCCTCGCACAGTTCACACAAAGCTATAATGCTAAAACCTTGCTCCAAGTCCGAATGCACAGCGGGGCCTCGGGTTATGAACGTTCTAGTTACAGAATTTCTACAATAAAAACATGTTTTCAAAAATGTGTGTTGGACAGTATAGTGTGGATCCACCTTTATTCACCTATTGTATTTTCACAGTATTCACTGCTTATTTCTGGTGTTTCACTGTCTGATCAACTGTCTGCAGTAAGGTGAGGAGTGTGGTATGCTTATAGGATGAATTGGTTCTCCCCAAAAAAGCAGCATGAAATATGATAATCACTTAGTGGTTCTATCTACAGACAGACTTGAGGCCCCAACTGTTTGTATGTTGAGGACTCAATCCTGCTCAGTCAATAACCTCACCTTCTCCAGCAAATACTCCTCCTAGGAGGAACAACTTTTGCCACTGAAAGGCACAGGAGACACCTCTGTACCCTGACTGAAGCAGCAAAGCCAAAGCTTCCATCAGCAGCAACTATGGGCTAAGCAGGTGCACGTAACACGCGTTGCCAATCACTTGCTGACGACTGAGACTCCTGAGAAACACGATCCTCAGCCACCTGCTCACTGTGGTACAAGCGCCAAACAAACACTGGTTGTCTTTTCCTTCACTTGAGTCAGGACACCATTCCCATTGTCTCTGGCACTGTCGTATACTTCAGAAAACCACTTAACTGGTTTTATGTGTGACTGGAGGCATTCACATTTATGAAAACCTCTTTTTGTACAACTTGCCCTATGAAGTTCCTAAATACCATTGCCTTTAGGACTAAGGCCTCCTTTCACACTGTCAGATCCATCTCCATAGTATAAAGCACAGAGACCCAACATCACTTGCTCAGCTTCATTCCACAGACACTAAACTTCCAAAATATATGCACGTGTTCATTAATTCCATGTTCTGACCTTTACGAACAGGGTCTCATATGGCTGTAATATCTTCTTGCTCAGGCCAGCCTGCACGACAATCATTAAAATCCAAACTGCAGAGGTAATAAATGACAGCAGCTTTCCACATCAGAACCACAGCAAGGACTAACAGCATTGTTTTTGCTAAGATGGAAAGTCTGCAATAATATGAATTATAATAAGAACCTTTGAGCCTTTGTTATAGTAGACGCCCCACCTTAGCAAAACAGGTTCTGAGACAATGTCTCCATTTCTCCCAAAACAACCCACAAAGCAACAGGTTTCTTCACCAAAAAAGGAAGAACTGCTTCACACTAATATACCAAAATCTCCTTACATAGTTAATTGGAGGTAGATATTTCATGCACAAAGAATGATGCATTTGTGGTAAATGCTGAATGAGGCCAAGTCCTTGAAGTACTCATTAACATCTAGGCACTTTCCACAACAAAAATGTTTGTAGATACAAGGTTTCTCCACTAAACTGTATATACAGAACCCTACATATTGCTTCTAAATATGTAAAAACCGAGCCCCAAAAGCAGAAGAACATCTGCAACTCTGCATGCCACAGTAAAGTCTGATATCAGGGAGCAGTTGGTAGGAAGTGCCTGCTTTTGTAGCCCTTACCATCTCTGCTGGCCCTCGGTGGTGAGCTTCCTTGCTGGCTGAGACAGGAGGCACTACGGCTGCAGGGGATGGTGGCCCGGCTGCGACGCTCCTCCTGCCACAGGGATGCACGGCTGGCGGGGACCTTTTCCACGGAAGCGATACTGCTGGGGAGGCAGGGCACACTGACCCCAGTCCCACTCCCACTGCTGGTCACTGTTACTTTGGCTGGACCGGGCTCCTGGGAGGAAAAAACACAGAGAATGCCAGGGTTGGGGATGGACAGTCTGTGTACGAGCCATGGATGGGTCCTTGGGCTGAACACTAAATCACCCTAAATGGATTGGCAGGATGTTAAACAGCTGTTGCCCATCTCCAATGCCCCATACCAGCATCATCAGGGTTCACATGACCATCAGCACAGGCCACAAGCAGGTCCTTCAAACCAGATCAGACCACAGCAGCCAAACTTAGGAACATGCAGACACCTACACACCACTCTCCTCTCACACTAAAGTCTGCAAGGGATTCATCATATATGGAAATTCCAGTAAAGGAATTCACTCTAGCTAAGACTTTGGAACATAATGCTGAAGCAGGTTTATGTAAGTTTCAGAATGTGGAGTTACAAAAAATGCATTTCACTCATCAGTAGGGGAATAAACATTCATGATGTATTTAATAGATAATTTCTCAATCTGAGGAAAGTTTATTAAAAACAAGAATAAATAAGGAAACAATACAAGACTATAATCTTGTCTCTTCTAGGTACATGCGCTCGGCAGTGTACATGCAGATTTCTAGGACAGGTTTTGTAGCATAATCTGTGTGTATTACATACTGTACATAGCTCACTTACACAGGCTTTAGTGTGTGAGAACCCAAAGGCAGCTCACTTGTACACATTTGTGAGAGCCCTGTTCCTGCCTCCATCACGTCATGTAACGC
This sequence comes from Arapaima gigas, assembly GCA_900497675.1. Lineage (NCBI taxonomy): Eukaryota > Metazoa > Chordata > Actinopteri > Osteoglossiformes > Osteoglossidae > Arapaima > Arapaima gigas. The sequence continues at coordinate 661,197 of UFQX01005298.1, read as the reverse complement.
AGGCCCTGTTGATGGCAAATCAGCCCCCCTCCAGAAAACCCAACACCTCTTATCGCACACTCAGAAAGACACACATGGTGGGTCAAGACTAAAGGAGAGAGGGAGAAGCAGATCAAAGACACCAGAGAAAGACCTAAGACCTTTTTGTCTGTGTGTGTGTGTGTGTGTGTGTGTGTGTGTGTGTGTGTGTGTGAAGTTTTAAGCAACACTAAACAACTGTCACTGTCTCCAACTCCTCCCGTTGGTTTTGGCCTTCCAGGTGGAGCCACATTCACTCCTGCCCTTGGATCGGCTGCAGTGACAGCTTAAGGTTGACAACTTGGCAACCACCACCCACGGAGAAAGCTCTTTGTTCTGCAGAAGGCCTATTATCAGCCCACATGGCTTCCTGGGCAGAGGGATGGGCAGCGGCACTTGCCGGGGTTCAGACAAAGGGGCTCTTTCATGAACACGAAACTCAAGGCATTGAGGAAGAAGGACGGACAGGGACGAAATGTGTGTCGAGAGTCGAGAGATGTCATAAGCAGCTGAAACCTTATTCACTAAACTTCAAATTTGTCCCCTGGTTACAGAAAACCATACACTATTCACCTGTTTGTGTTTACCCAATCAATCAGCTATGGAGGGAATCTATTCCCTTCACAGCCAGACAAACACAGAGCATAAATTTTATCACTATTTAATCTAACTGCAAGGTGACACAAAGCAGCTGCCAATGACAATGAAGGTATTAGAGACAAAAATTATGGAGACATAAGTGAGACAGAGAAGCAAATTAAAAAAAAAAAAAACAACTTGACTTGCTTGAACAAGCAAAGCTGCTTATAGATACAGTATTTGTTTTTGTGCACTGAGGGGGAGGGGAATAAATAAGCATAGAGAAAAAGAGGAACAGCACCTAAAACCAAAAGGGGGGAGGGGTGGTGGTGAAGGGGACAAAAAAAAAAAAAAAAACACTGCAGAAAAAGAGCACTGTCGGGTCAATTAGCCATTCTGGTTGCAACTCACTGGTTTCAAGTTAAAAACTTACAAGGTGCCCGTTGATGCTTCCAGAGGAGTGCCAGGCGCTGCCATTAACGCCCCCCTGCCAATAAGACAGAGGAGCCCTTGAGTGTTGACAGTGTAGATGGCGGGAGAGAAGGCTTCTGTGTACCTGGCCCTTAACCTTTGCGAGCACAGCCCATGATTAGCGCTTCCTTCTATGCACGGTGGTGTGGTTTTGAGGTGCCACAGCTCGAGGAACAATAAGAGCAGCTCAAGGGGAAAACAGTGAAAATTGCAGAGGAGCTAAGAAAGTGACTTTCTAACTCAGACCCCAATGGGATCCCTGAACATGCAAGAACACGGCTCCCAGTTGAAGCAAGCAAAGATATTACAGCTGAATTCCCCCAAGCCAATTGTATCACTCAAACTGTTGAACATCATGTCAATGGTGAAGTGGGGTGATGAGTTACGTTACCAGGTCAAACAAAACACAGAACCACCGGAGTGGGGTAAGAGGTGAAACCTGTATAAGGAGTTCAAATAAAAGCGTGTCTCTTTTAGACACTGAGGCCTCCTGTAATGGAGGTTAATCAAAAACAGCTGCTATAACATGGCCCATTGTGTGAAAAGTTAGTTTCACATCCCAAGAAGGGTCCCAAACACCTATAGGTAAGGTTATAGTCAAATGTGAAGCTACAAACATTTGTGAAGAAACCAAAAAAAAAAAAAAAAAAAAAAAAAAAAAAAAAAAAAANAAAAAAACAAAAAAAAAAAAAAAAAAAAAAAAAAAAAAGCAGTCAATTGTGCTGGATAAAAGAAAATGATAGTGTGGACCCTATGAAGCACAGCATACACGCATCAGCAATTCCTGTCTACCTCATACATACACAGCCCCCATTCAAATGTCCTTATTAAAAAACCTGCCCTTCAGCTCTTTCAAGTAGTTCCACCTAAATCTGCACAAATATTTATCTATGAAACATTAAAATCCTTGGAAGTTTGTGCAAACACACACTGCTACAAAGGTGTGAAAAATTCTGAAACTTAACTTCTGAGTCAACCGCACAAAAAAGAAATGAGGTTGACTAACAGATGGACAAGACAGATACTGAGCTCAGGTATGACATGAGGCCAAACAGAAAGGTGCCTAAGTGTTTTGCACATTTTGGTGCAGGATGTAGACAACAACAGTAATTAGTGTCTGTCACCAAGTGCAGCATGAGGTGCTGACAGGGAGCAGACTTCCACCTCAACGCGGCACGTCGCCCAATTACACTGCAACCCTGACAGGCAGAGGACGTCTGCAGGAAACAATTACCAGACAAACAGCATTTGTTGCTGCCACCTGTGTCCCCTGGGGGGGCTGCTTTACAGGGGCAAGAGACAGAGCTGCAGCCCAGCCTGGAAACTCCACATGGAGTGAAAACAGCAGGTAAATAAACAGGTCAGCATCTTGTTTCCTCTCCAACTAAAGTTAAATCTGAGTCCAACAGAGCTGCATTGTCAGATTTAAGGAAACGAATGTGGGTTTTGGGAGAAATTTGCCTGTGGTCCACAACTCAGAGCAAAGTGGCCAGCGGTGGACAGTAGAACAGAGCCCAAATGTGCAACAACATTACTGCATATTTATATTGCGGCCCTTGGTTTTACTCTTGATGCGGGGCTAAAGAATGCAACTGCAGAGTGTTTTTGTCATGGAGATGCTCCCTGTTGGCTGCTGAGCAGAGCTGGGGAGCTCAGACAAGGCCGCAGGCTGCCAAAGCTCCATCTTTCCTGGGCAACAGAGAAAGGGCTTGGAAACCCACATTTGTTCGACTTGGCAGAAAAAAGGAGGAAAAAAATACCGTTAAAAAAATGGCTCAGTTCCTTCCTTTAACCAACCAAAATGAGTGGTCTTCTGTTTATAACAGTATGATAAAAATGAATCACATTACTAAAAATGAAAATATTACAGACTAATGTTTTCCCCTTAACTGGCACTTTTGATTCAACAACATGCCATGCTAAAAAATGTGGTGACATTTAAGAATTTTAGTTCCATAAAAGTCTCAGAAATGTGTTAATCAGCAATGCATTATGTTGCAGCTTAACTTACCAAAACATTTTTTTTTAAATGTTAAAAAATTTTTTTAAAAAAAACTTTCTAAATGGAATGCTTAAAATTATGAAGATGAATTTTGTATTAATAAAAATCTTTCCAGTGCCATGAATAACAGTTACGACATGAGGGTCAGGCATGTGGTGTATATATATTATATCCAGAAATGGGCTGAAGGCCGATCAATGCTTTTCCATCAAAGGAAGAATAAAGTGGCCAGGAGCAGGGGGGTCCCTGACAGTCTCTTCAGAGGTGCATTTATTCTGACCTGATAGATGTTTACAGCATTTCCTTTTGGAACAACAGCACCTTGGAAGAGAGCCATGTGCTGCTTTACTGTCACTCCCTTTCTTCCCATGGCTCCACCGTGAAGTGGGCTCTAATCCCCCTCAACTGTCCTTTAGCATCACTGTTATCAAGCAACACAGTGAAAGCCAGGAGTAAAAATAAATACAAGAAACAAATGCTTCAGTCAGTTTCTCCAAAGTGACATAACATTAAGCAACTGACAGTGCTTTACCCTTTTACACAACTGTAAATTTTACTGAGGCAATTTAGGGCAAGTACCTTGATCAAGGGTACTACAGCAGGCAGTGGCATTGAAACCTGGATCCTACAGTACACAGCAACAACTCTGACTACTGCACCACCTGCTACCCCTTCTCAGCAAAGCGAGGACTGCTCATTAACAGGTAATGGTGTGGATATACATTTGACGCAAGAGGGAGGTCACTTAGCACTGAAGTGTTGTAGCGTGCTGCTGAAACACACATTGTACAAACAGCAAAGGTCCATGGCCATCCTACTATACTGAGCTTTAGCCTCTAAACCAGAGTCCACACAGGGATAAATCTGAATTATGTACAGTCAGACCACTGTAAGCTGGCAAAATAATCAAATCAAAACAGACAAAACTTTCTTCTTTTTATAGGTACCTCTCTTTACCTGGCCCTGGTCTGTAAGTACCTATAGGCATTTCACCTACGTACAGGTACTCATCTACTCCTGGTCCTGGTCTGTGAGTGGCTAGGGGTACCCTCATCTGCCTATCCCTCATCACTGGGCAACAATGTGGGGTATCCTACCTCTTGCCTCCATAGCAACGCACAGCTAAAGCAACCCCCAGGATGTCTTGCTGCTCATTTACATGCAGCTCATTTGACAACTCGACCAAGGAATGTACTCTGGTGTGAAAGAGGAAGGTCTCAAAGGGCCTGCTAAGGATCAGGCCAGCAAGCTTCTTTCGTTTCCCTAGTTAGTGACAGTGAGTCATTCACATTTGCTGCAACTGTTCCCTAACTTCAGACTTTAATGCCAGGGGCATTCTATTATGCACAGACAGGTCCAGATATCCTCATGAAAAGGTTTATGACAAACAGGCAACTTATGATATTAAGGCCACATTCCCCTGCTATTGCTGGCAACTTACAGAAAAGCAGTACAATAATGATACTGTGAAATTCGTAACAGCCTTTCCATGACAGTCAGCAGCCTTCATAGAGGATTAAACAGGTAAAGGGGGAAATTTCTGCAACTCAGTCAACATTTATTATTATTACTACTACAGGTGCATGATAACCACATACTAAATGTGTATTCATACCCAACAGCATAAAAACCACATTGCTTGCTCCACAAAATGATACAAATCCAAAGAGTATTTATACCTATAAAATCCTTACTGTAATCTGTAAAATGTGTTTTTGTGTAATACGCATTTTGAAAAACAAGCAACCATTTCTGTACCTGAGGAGTGGGTGGCTCCACCTTGCGTTTCTTCTTGAGGTTCTGCTTATTGGTTCTAGGGTACGCTACCAGGGTCTCGAGCCATCTGCAAAAGACAGTCACAGCATCAGAGTACTTACCTACACAGTGACATAAACACAGTCACTCTATAGTACATCTAAACACACACAGTCATACAAACACCCACATAAACACACAGGCACATAAATCCATGCCATACACCTCATTTTAGGTGTTTCTCTGACTGACATTAAAAGAAAAAAAAAAAAAAAAAAACTTAGCCTGAACACAGCAAAACATACAAATGTTGGAAGGACTGAGTAACGACCAAAAAATAGCTGTAAAAAAAAAAAAAAAAAACAAAAAACAACAATAAAATAAATGTTTATCTGGTGAGGTCACCTTTACAGTCCATTTTCAGGATTTTGTCAAAAAATAAGGAAAAGTTGCAGGCTCTCTTTCTCATGCACTACCAGTATGAACCATCTCAAAAAGGCATGACACACAGGTGAGCCAGCCATATCTATCTAAGTATTTTATGTTTTGTGTCATATCTGGTCCAGCTGGCACAAGTGCAGTCAGCCATCTGTTGTACCTTAGGACCTGCTGACATCACACTCAGGGCTTTACTAACAAAAGCCAATAAGTATGACTGACATTTATATTCAGAACAACCCAAATCACAGTCTAGCTAAGACACGCACAGTTCATTTGTAGTACCATGTTAATCCAGAGAGAAGTATTAGTTCATCACAATAAATATTTCACCTCACTAGTTTATAGAAACAAGCATTCTAATAACATAAAATGGAATCCATCTTTTCCCTCTCACAGAAATGTACAAAAAAATAGCGTTACCATTGGACAGACCCAAGTTCAATATAAAGCTCATGCTATAGTTGTACTATAGTAGAAGAGAAACATCAGCTGAAAGAACAAACTAAAATAATGACAGACTGTAAAAAATGTGTTCCACATATAGTGCCAAAAAGTACCAAGACTGCTATTGAACTTGTTCAAGTTGTAACAGGTGGCAATGACAGCATTGCAGTGCTTACTTCTGCTTTCTTGACATTGTCCCTGGTGCCAGACAGCCTTGGTAACAAGTCTGCAGTGCCTCGAGCACAGCACACACCTGCAGTGGATAATTGCCCACGTCTGTTGTCCCCAGTTAAAAATGTCACATAACCACGCAGTGCGAAAGACGCAATCACAGCGTAAGCAGTGTCGACACCGTCAGCTTCAGGGTTTCTTCACTGCACCCAAGGGAACACACGAACACACGGCTCTTTAACCTCATAATGACATTAGGGCCCTTATGATGCACCCCCCTCCCCAGGATACAGAGAGATTTCACTATATTGCGTGCATTACTGACTGTTTTGCTGCCATCTCGAGATTATGGCAAGGAAAGAAATAGGATAAGCTCCTCAGGTGCTAAAAGAGACAGGGTGTAGGCAAGTTGGCCACATTTATTTTAAGGGCAATTAAGGACCCGTCCACATACAGCAAAACCCAGGCACAGCTCAAATTAGGACATCAAACTCAGTTTTCACCTATGGACAGAAGAAACTTCTATAAATTACAGAACTATTATTGTTACAGTTACAAAGAGCTATGTTGGCCATTATGAAACACTAACTGATTCATATTTAAAGAAAGGTTATAGTTTGTCCAGTCTTTCATTTTTTTCCTCTCTCCACTTAGGGAAGCCAGTTTAAATGCACAAACAGCAGGTACCACCGAGTTCACTGATCATCCATTGTGTCAGAAAGATTTCATATCCAGTATGTAGGCCTGGTTCTAGGCTTTTAAATGTGCAGGGCTGTAAGGAATAGGTAACCAAGACATATCATTTTCACTTGTAGTACTGCAAAACCCACACTTAAAAATAACATATTATCACAACTATTAGTTAACAGATATCTTTATCAAAAGCGACTCTCAATGTTAGGTTTGTATACTAAGTATCTTAAATTGATACAGCAAAATAAATTTTAACTTTATCAATTCAGGAAAAAACTCTGGATCAGGCTACTACAGCAGGTGGAATTGGAACCTGGGCCCTTTAATGTGGCCACTAATGACTCTGCCACCTGCTTACCATGCCTCAGTACACATGTATGATGATAGCATTACAAAAAATGGAGTTATAATCAACAATAACTTAAATCATAATGGTAATAAAAGCTATCCCATTAATCACATCTCAGCAAACCTAGTGATCAGTCAAGCTAAGAAAGAAAAACACAAACCAAGCCCAGTACTGAAGTTCTTTTAATAAAATGGAACTTGACCATGTAAAACAGGGTTTTCTTTCCAACAAAAAACTTGAAAAAGAATAATCAGTTTAGCCAAACATAGCAATACAAAATTAAAGCATCATCTTATTGTCAGAGAGAAGACAAGAAAAACCGTGTGAGCTCTGCTCTGACGCATCTCTGTCATCCTGCTTGACGTTCAGTGCCGACGGCATCGAGAGGACCTCCGTTTGCTGAAACGGGGGAATGAATGCTACACTTGTCACAATAAACTGCCTTCTCTCCGATTACTAATTTGTTTTCCAACCGTTTGCACATTAATAACACTCCACCTGGGAGTCATTCACTAGTAAACGGAGAGCTCTGGCTCAGGTGGCCAGGTGCACCACCCTGCACTTCTGCATACCTATCCAAGTACACAAACAAACATTTTCATTCATATGTAGCACAAAAAAAAAAAAAGATAGTGTGTTTTTTTTTTTTTTTTTTTTTTTTTTTTTAAAAAACCTTGGATGTTCCAGATTTAAAAAAAAAAAAAAATGTTGCGGCTGAACAGATGGGAGGGAGGCAACCGGAGGTGAGGGCTTGATCACAGCATGGGCACAATTCCTGCGTGCAGCGATGCATATCCAGAATGTAAAACCAGCCCTAGAAGAACAGTCAGAAATGTGTTCTGGAAGGCACACACTTTCTTAGTCAACTTTAATGACTCAGAGTGAGCAATAATAAATCCAAATAATCATCAACAGCTACTTTAAACCAATTGGGGCCAGATGTGTGTGGGGTTACAGCCTGGACACGCACACAGGAGTAGCAGATCAGGGTGGGCTGCTCCTTGGCACCATGTTCTGCGGAGGGGTTTGGCAGGCCAAGTGCTGCAGAGGGAGTTGCTGAGTGGGAAGGCTCCGTTCCTGCCAGACCAATTAAAACAGGAACCCTTGTCTCCTGGACAGGAGTGTTGCATCCAGCTGCCAGGTAGGCCTCGGGACACTCTGTGTCAGATGTTCATTTAAGTCTCAGCCGGCACACCACGAAACCTCTTGTCACCTTCCTCACTGCCACCTTTGGACTCCAAGAGTCCTCCCTGAAACTGCAACAAAGATTAAAGAGTCCTGCCACTGCTGCCTACCCATATTGTCCCTGACCCCAGTGTTTACAGTAGCATGCAGAACTAGCAATGCTCCTGGTTTTGAGAAACACTGCTGAAGGGGGCAGTTTGCACACAGCTCTGCGCAGCTGCAAAGAAACCCCACCATGATGCTCTGTAGCAGCTGCAGAATGACAAAAGGTGACATGACATTCACAGCAAGTCATTTAAAAAAAAAAAAAAAAAACAAACAAACATGCAGCAAGCAGAACTTTAGTAAATCTCTGCGGACAACTTTATAGATGTATCACGTGTCATTTGTACAGCTGCTGCATGTTTCCAAACTGTAAAATAATCACTAGTGCTGTGTTGGTCAATTGCGCTGTTAGAGCCAGCTCTCTTACATAATTCTGAAACCGATGCTAGTTATTTAAACATTTATCTAATGGCTTCTCTCCAAAGTCACTTAGTGAATTACCCATTTAAACAGATGGGCAATTTTTGGTGGAGCAATTGAGACAAAGTACTTTGACCATGGGAACTCCAGCAGAAGGTGGGATGTAAACCTGGGCCCTTTGTGTGCAAAGCAGCCGCACTATATAACCTATTGCTCCTTCTGCAGGAAAAGGGGGTGCCAAACAACAGATAACAATATGGATATACTATTGCCACCGTGGGGAGCTCCTGCAGCTCTGATGTGCTGTAGTGTGGCCTGAACAGCCAAGGCCCATGGCCTTCCTGTGACACTGAGCTTCAGTCTCTGAGCAGCTTGCACTCAGGCATGTGATGATCTGAATTCCACACAATCACACCACCTTGTAATACTCAGTCGTTTCATGGATCACCAAATGATGTGACCAGTTGTGTTGGAAGAGCACAACACCTTTGAAGGGATCATGAGCAATCATACAAGATTAATCCAAGGGCTGCGCAATGCTGTGTGATGACTAATGCTCATTATGGCAAAAACGTTGAGGACATGGTCACTCTGCTGTTCCTGCTGTCAGGTTATTTAAGAGCAGCATCCATGTAGGAGGTCAATGGTTTGATTCCATGATAGTCATTACTTACATCACTCGATGCAGTCACAGTGAGTAAACCCCACACACTCACCATGGCAAACCACAAATTCCAAGGAGAACATGGAAAATCCTGCTCAATATTTTCCTCTTTCAACATAAACTCCACTTGTCCCTAAGATCATGCTGAAAGCTCATCTCAGACACTGTATAAGCAAGAATCAGGCTATAAATCAGCCAATAAAGGTTCCTGCTCCCCATTCCTTAGCTTTATTGTACAACAGCACCAACAACCAAAGAGTTTATAAGTAGATGCCATTTGCTCTATGAGACATCACCTGCCCTCCCTGATCTTGCCAAGCCTATAAGAAGTAAAGAACAGTTGACAGATTCACCTGCCTGCAACCTGGAAGATTATGGTCGCAGATGGGAAAACATGGAAGCAGTACTGCTAGTACAGTGTGAGCTCAGTCACCTGGTATCGGCTTAATTCAGAGGACGCCATGTTAGTGATACTCAGCTCATAGTCATGGAAGGTAGAGTTCAGCAATTTGAACAGCTCTTCTCGTACTATTAAGATCTCGGGCAAACATTTGAACAGGTACTGCAATAGCACACCGGCAAAAACTATCCAATACAACTGACTCAACAAAACGGCTACTTTGAGAAATGTGTGTCTGTATCTGTCACAAAATTTCCTGCTTACTCTGCTAGAAAAAGAAGTGTTAGCTAAATGAATACGTTAGCCAAACTCTGAATGAGTCTGAAAGACTCCAGTCTGGTGCCAGGTAAGCGTAGTAAGGAGGAAGAGAGAGAGGAGGCCGCACCCAGCCCTCAGGTCCAAACAGAGAAGCCTGCAGAGCTGTTACAATTAGTCTGTGACATGTCTGTACAAACTGCTTAAGAATTCAGCACCTCGTGTCCATTCCTCCTCCTGCTATGTTAGCCCCACTTTCTCACAAAAACCTTGAGACAGACATATGTCAAATAAGACAAAACCACAATAAATTATATAATCCATTCATTATCATTAGCTGCTTGTCCTGGTCAGGGCAGTTCAGAGCCCATCCTGGCATCACTGGCCACTGGGCCAGCTCACTATACCCTGGATGGGATGCCGACCCATCATAGGATATAACTAGTGATAATGGATGTTTATTCTCAGTGCAAGTTATTACTTATTTTCTACAACAGTGAGTTACATGCTTCACTGAAGCTCAGTGAACATAGTTGTTGCAGCACGTCTCTCGCACTTCAGTATGCGTGAGCTCCATTCAAAGCTCTTTCCCACTTTCTCAAGCCATGGACAATGTTGTGGCATTTGCTGGTAGGAGGACAACCGCTGGTCTGGCAAGGTTTTCACGGGAAAACAGAGCAGGATGTGACACAGCGAGAGAGGGGACAGGAAAGGAGCAAACAGCATGCTTAATCTTCCTGGGAACTCTTGTGTTTGTGCTGCTTTAAAATACATATCTGACAAAAGCCACTAACTAGAAATGGGAAGCGGTCAAGCACAGAACCAGTGCCGACTGCTCAAGCAGCTTTCAGATTAGCCACCACACAGCTCGGTAGGTCAGCTGTTTTTCTGCACTGGCACCATCCAAAGCCCTTAATGAGGCTGAGGGCGGCAGCTATGAACTACGCTGCCATCAGATTGTAAGATTTTAAGGACTGACAGCCTTTTGAAGTTCCTGTAAACTCTTCCTCCATGAGGTCATTACAGCATAGAGCTACGGGTCCCGGAGGGACTGCACTCTGGGAACAATCCTGAGAGAATGAGTGAGATAGATGGACACACAGTGACCAACTCTGACAACTTTGTTATGAGTTTACTGCGATGCCAAAGGGTGATATAAACTTTGAGAATTTCTGTACTGAACTGCCTATGAATATGTTTCAGGTAAAAGCTTTAGCCTCACAAACAAACAAACAAACAAACGGACCTGTACACCTACTCATTGACGCGATTATCTAATTAGTCAATCATGTGGCAGCAGCACAATGCATAAAAATCACACAGACACAGGTTATGAACTTCAGTAAATGTTCACTCAAACTTCAGAATGGGGGGGAAATGTGATCTAAGTGACTTTGACTGTGGCGTGGTTGTTGGTGCCGGACGGGGTGCTTTGAACATTTCAGAAACTGCTGCCCTCCTGGGATTTTTACGCACAACTGTCTCCAGTGTTGACACAGATTCGGTGCCAAAAAAGAAATAAGTAAATATTTCCACTAAGTGGCAATTCTGTGGACAGAAATGCCTTTTTGATGACAGAGGTCAGGGAAAAATGGCCACTGGTACAAGTAAACAAGAAGGCTACAGTAACTCAAATATTTTTACAACAACGCTGGCAGAAATACATCACTGAATGCAAGACGCCTCAATCCTTGAGTCGGATGGGCTACAGCAGCGGCAACTGGCTCACTAAAACTAGACATTTCAAGTTTGGAAAAATGTCTAGTCTGATGAATCCTGATTTGGGAGCATGATAATGTGCTAGGTCACAAAGTACAAGCAGTCTCAAACAGGTTCAATGAACATGACAATGACTTCAGTGTACTTCAATGGCCTTATTATTATTTTAGGTAACACCGGGCAGCTTGTCCGTAGGGCAATGGCTCTAACTGTCCATAAAGCTGTAGTGCGTGCCACTCACCCGTTGATGATCTCTTTGTTCTCAGCTCGGATGAAATGCTCCTTGTCTGGGGTCAGGATGCACAGGGAAAATTTCTGACCTGTCCTGGCCTCAGCGTCGATCACATCGGAACATTGGTTCATGTTGATGGTTCCCTGGGGCAGGGTGCTGGGCTATGGAGATAAAGGAAAAGCCTGGTAAAACACTCATCACTAAACAGAAGTATGTAGTACACAGACATTACAAATTAGCTGGATGATCTTAAAACTCAGCCTGGACTCTTTAAATACTGAGCAGATGTAATGAGAGAGGGCCCGAGAGAACTGTATGCAGACCCCCTGTAAATGCAGGCCCTTATAGAATCCTGTATCGAAAAGGAATTTATCTTCACGCGTTCTGTAGATTTTTTTTTTTTTTGTTTTTTTTTTGGCAGAGGATACAAAATAATGCCACTTGCTTGTAAAAAGATGTGCAGCACAAGGGAGAGAACCCTCAAAGCTGGCCGCAGGGGCCATTAAGAAAGGTGAGCACTGCTGTACGAGAACAAGCAGCAGAGGTTTGTGTATGTAGACACACTCCATTTACCATCAGCCCACATCCATCAGGCTCTTTGGGATGTGGATATACAGTAGCTCCTTTCTACAGAACACTGAAAAAGGGTACAATAATATGCAGGGGATTAAAGTGACAGCATTTCAGCAGTAATTTTTTTCTTGTGCAAGTATTCACTTTAAAACGAAAGGCAGCTGTGCAAGTGGTATTTCTGTGAACACAATTATATTTTTCTCTGCACCCAAGCTATTCTTAACTCCAGTGGGAACAAGTCAATCTGCACAGGATAAAGTTAATTTCAGATCATTAATTCAAACACATTTTACATGTAACCAATAAACAAACAAACAACTGTTTACGTAAAGGTAGTGTTACCGATTTTCTCAGCACAAGCATAACAAGTGTGATGCAATAAAAACTACAAGTTAGCAGCAATAAACTGAGTATTTGTTTAATACACACCCTAAATTAGAACCTGCTTGAATGAGTGCAGCAATTACACTGAGCCAGAGACAGAGGGGTACAATTATCTCGCTAATCTTAGTGACTGCACTGTGATCAAGGCTTGTGGGAAATGAAAGGACTGCTGCACAGCTCCTTTCAAACAAGAAACGCGTAACGGAACCAAATGGAAACGATGGCCTTGCTTACTGGGACAAGCTCATGCGAATCAGGTCAGTTTGATGAGACTAGTCTAACCTTGTTCAGGCTATTGTAGTCATCAATTTTCAATGATCATCTGTTCAGTCTAGGGCCCTAGTCCTTCAGATGATATATCGTGACCTCTGAAGAGTAGCTGCTGACAACTTAGACCAGACAAGTCCACACAACTGTAGCATCTATTAATTATTAAAAATTATTTCTTTATAATCCAAGTACTTTACCCAATAAGTACATTAAGGGTAAACAAATCAAGTTTAGCTCACAAGAAAATTTATAATATAGATGCCAGTAAGTAAGTCATATGTTATCTTTACCTTTCACTCTTCCTGGGCCAACCTGACAGTGCACGTTGGCTGAACAACATCCTACTGCAGTTCAATTACAGGGAGCAATTTCTGTTGCTGCTTTAGTTACCTGTTAAATGGGCTTAATAAAACGGGTTTCTTGTGGCTTCTCATATCAAGCTCAGAATGGTTACAGACTATAAGTTGGTTAAAGGATATGGCACCTTGATTAAACAACTAAAATACAGCTGCATGAGATCGTTGGTCAGAGTCACTTTTGTATTTCCTGTAAGACTCCATCTCACGAGCAGCTAGAAAAGTAGTTTTGGACAAACTAACAGAAGATAACTGCATCTGTAAGTGTCAGTGATATGCTCTGTACCGTCCATGTCCCTTGGGTGGGTGAGTGTTTAAGGGGGGGTGGGTCAACAAATATAAAAACTTAAATGTCAGCAAATGTAAAAATCAAAGCCATTTGTTATTGGCAACTTTTTCATAAGCTTTGTTAAAGTGATCAACAGCACTATTTCATTATGAATATCCATTGACATTTATTTTGGATTCTTGCCACACAAGAATCTTTCAACACACCCAGGAGTTTAACTACATGCTGAAAAAGTCTAATCCTAGAGAACACACCTTTCCTCATGCCCCTACATTTTTTAACCAAGAAGCAGACCTCTTCCAGGAAGAAAAAGTGAGCATACAGCCTTGAAAGACCATAACATGGACTGCCAACTGGTAGTAAATCACCTTCAGGTCACTGTGTGCCATACCAGCACGACACTGCACGGCTGCAAGGTCACACAAGGTCACATAACTGACTGCTGGAGGATACACTCGCCCACTATGGTGGCCTTCTGCTTTCATCACGTTTCCACAACCTTGAAAAGTTCAGGAGACAGCTGGCACCGGTCCTGCCACTGGAGAGCTGAGGTGGCAAGATATGGAGTCAGGAAGGACATGGCTGCTGTCTGAGAAGCACACCGCTGGCCTGCCTCATGATGTCCTCTCCACCCACCCTGTGTGGGATACTGGGTAGGCAGCCCCAGAGCCTCCAAACCACCAGAGGAGGTGGCAAGGAGCTCAATTAGAGGCACTCAGTCACCACAGAAAGGCCACAGCCCTTCTCTCAACACCATTTCAGAGAGGCTGAGGAAACTAAAAACTGTCCGTCAATGAAGAAATAAACACTCACTCTTAAACAGCCCAAAATGAAAGGGCAACTCATCCAGTTGACGTCTATCTTTAAGCATGCTGCTGCAAGCTGTGGCGAGATTATTGGAGGACTGATGACTAAAATGGTACTTCTGGGGATATCTGGTTAGCACTATGGTTCAGCCAATGCCATTGGTGAAGGGTCAGGTGTTCCTCTGCATTTCTTCCCATGACATCACCCTCAGGGTCCAAATGAGCAGACCCTGTAAGAGGCCCACATCCCCGAGCACTCAAAGCTCAAGGGAGAGCATATCACAGATTCACACTGGATCAATGTCACAGCACATAACGCACACTGTGTGTGTTCTCATTCGCCTCATCATGTTAAGTTCACCATCAGCACACCTTCGAAGTTCAATGACCACTGATGTACAAACTCTCGCATAACAAAACTAGCATAATGTCCAAATTCACAAAACCTACCCCACAAAATAAAAAGCAGTTAAACAATCTTTTATAACATGAATTTTTTCTAAACTTTAACAAGCAGCAACATCAGTGTTCCAGATGTGTTAGTACTCATTGCCAGACTTGGGTTTTATTTTGTGGGCAGTGTTTTGGGTCAAATGGTACCCACACTCTGGCCATTTGAACAGAGGACAGTTGGCAAAAACATTTGTATGCATTCCTGAGCCCTAAAACTGGCACTCATTTATGCTACAATGTCATTAAATCCAATTCTAATAGACACTAGACAAATGACTATTTGATTCACACAGACAATTGTGTGAATGAACGCAGTGAGTTTAGTGCAGCACATCAAACACTATGGCACCTTGGATAAAGGTGTTAGCAGAATGTTCGTAAATAATTAGAAGTCACTTTGGAGAAAGGTGTCTTGTAAAATAGATAGATGTAAATGTCTTGAGCTACACTCAGCAGTTTGGAGGCACAAGATCCAAATTCAACCCTTGTAAAGGCAAAAATGCCTTGCAAGTCAAACTAGGGGTACTAAAAGAGATGTGTAGAACTGAATTCTTGTATCTTGAATGAGCTCCTCTCAGTGTATGACTGTATCTTTCCATATTTCACAATCAAGGAAGACCTTAAATTCCTAATATCACATAAAACAGGACGCACAGTCCACAGCACATTTGCATGTACCTGCCACAAAAGCAGAAAAGATGTCACTGGATTCACTTACAGAGGGTGCAATGGAGGAGCAGAAAGGGCATATCAAGGGCAAGGTTAGATACTGAAGCAAAAGCAAAGGTGGACCAGGGTCTGGGAGAGAAGTAGACCCCGCTGGACAGAGCAGGTGCCCACCACGGGACTCTGCGAACACATGTTGACAGAAGACCCAAACCCGTCAACTCCCATTGCAGGCTGGCCAGCTTGAAATGGGCAGAGCAAGAAAGTGCTCGCTTCGAGACGGGCTCAGTCCCTCTCCCCCGGGCAGCCTACTGAACAATGGGGCCTTTGTAGGGCTGCACCGGATTCCACACAATGTGGGACTGTCACCCCCTTTCACAAACTATGGGGGGGGGGGGGCGGCAACAAATAAAACAAACCTGCTTTTGAACTCTGCAAAAAGCTATGTTATACCACAAGAGAACATGCTCCTCTTCTAGCTCAATGTGGCAGGTAGTCTAATTACATGTTACAGCTGTCCTCATCCTCAGTACCTCTCAAACTTCATTACAGTTTAGATTTTATTGTGTGGAAGCAAAAATATTTTAATTCACCCTGAAAAAATGTGTACATACAGGAATAAACACACAAACAACATACAAACAACTTTATCCTTAAGTAATACTGGTAGTGAATATTGGTTATGATTTGAGTAGCTGCTTTTAAATTCAAGGTTTTGCCAAGGATTCCTAGGCATCACGTAGGCCAGCACCTGCTGTAAAAAGTGTGTAAATAATATAGGAAGTTAGTATTTTGAGAGCAAAACACAATTTTACCAATATTTTACACTGATGTTAAACCAGCAGTGGAGGAAAAGGTTAAGTTTTTTTTTTTTTTTTTTTTTTTTAAACATTAGTCCTTTACCTTGAATTCACAAAGCAAATGCGCTATAAATCAGAGCGGACACCGAAACTGTTTGTGCTGCACCAACTATATCTGCCTCACTTTTTGTAAAGAGGGAATTATGGGACAAAGATTTTCAAGTACATTAAAACACATAAAACATAAAAAGAAGCATGACATCTACCCACATCACACATCCACCTAGCTGGAAATTCACACAAAATAATGCAAGCAATGTAATGTAGGTGCTGTGTTATACTGAAATTGGGTGGGTGGGGGAGTGAGCCTGACCACTGGACTACGTGAGCATCAGCTTCATGAAAAGTTTGTACTGTCAGCCACAGCAACTCAATCGAGACAACTGACCAGAAACGTTTACACCCTCAGCTCATGACACAATATTGAACTGTCCAGCTAATTCACCCCCACTGGAAGAGAAAGGCTCACTTCGGGTTCTGGTTCTCACCAAATCAGATCAGCATTAATGCTTTTTCTGCTGCTAGAAGTATTGACATGTAAGGTTAAAATAAAAAGGGTAGAACTATGCAGCTTTCAGAATATCTAGCAAAAAGGTACAATAATATCCTTGTGCTTCTCAACTTGAAACCACATAGGCATGGAAACACCACTGTACTGCCACTGAAATGGAAAGATGACAAAAAGCCCCTTAAAGAATGCTCACTAAGTTCTGGCTCAATGCTTTACTGTTTGTTTGAAAACTTGCATCATGGGTCTAGAAGCACTATGTCTTTGGCAGAAAGTCAGCTGGGTCCAAGCAAAGAGTAGAAACTGGCCTCCTCACCAGCAATTTGGGGCAGCTGAATGCCTAGAACTGAAAAAGAAGAACCACAACATTTATGCTGAATACATCTTAGAAGGCGCTCCAAGGGTTGCATTAAGAGCACAGCTGGATTCAGCAGGAAGGAACTGACAGGAAAGGTCAGACTAGCATGTCTGAATGTTTCCTCTAGCCCTGGCTTTATTCCACTGCTTTCCACCAAGAGATGCAAACTTGTGATCATATCATCTAACACAAGTGATTCAGCCAGTAAAGGCACTTGACCTAAATGCATACAAGGGCCTGTAGTCAGGGCTGCGGTGAACTAGTGACATAACTCGTGTTGGAACCCCAGGCCCCTGTATTCCATGGCAAACCAGGTGCCATTGTTACATTGGGTTTATGTCAGATACTTCTTTTTCCGGCGTATTGCTGCTTGAGCACCTCCTACAGTGCAAGTGCTGAACTTCCAGAACAAAGTTGGATTGATTTTATATATAAATAAAATAATTTAGCCTTAATGTGAAGGAACAAACTCCTGTCCTGCAGAATTGCTAAATCCCTTGCAGCAGGTTAGAAGGGTTTCAAAACCAATTGCTTTTCACTCCAGCTTTTGACAGCTTCCTAAATTACTTCGCCATTTGTCAATTTTTGCTGAGCGTCTTCAAAGACCTGTCCTCAAAAGACTCCAGCCAGTGTAAGTGTAACCTGTTGGATAACTGGCAGCCTAGTGTCTCTTTACCTTCAGTCAGGTCTGCTAATCAAACAATGAAATAAAGGCACACAGATTTTTATTCTGAACACCATCTTCCAGAAAGTCTGTGGCTACCATATTATGGGCCATTTGATTTATGAGTTTTGACAACTTTTCTTGAAGTAAAGCAGCTTTGCAAGTGGAAAACTCATGTCCAATTCTAAACAGAATTAACTACTTAGCTGAGAAATCTCTAGCAAATAATGGTGTAAGAATGTAAGTTACTATTTATAGTTCTGCAGCCAAACAAGCCCAATCAGAGCCAGGTGGGATGTCATCCACTACTGTGCCTATAAGTGTTTACTTAAACATATAATGGCAATGACAGCATGGAAACTGTTGAATCATGACAACATAAAGGGCAATAGCTCAGGGGCCTTCCAAATTCCAAAATCTGCCATTCATCATCATTAAATAATGATCTATTCTACATCTGCATGACAACATTGCTCATAACTACAGCCGATTAGCTTCAGACACATTTGTAGCTAACACAGTGCTATTAGGCATTAGTTAGTTTTGGACTCCATGCTGCCTGCAACATGCGCTGGGGGCCAAAAGGCAATGAGGAATGTTTGGGTCCAGCAGCAGCAGTAACAACTGGGTGTTCAAAACCGGTGGTCAGACTCAGACAGACGAGGGCAGGGAGTTAAGACCGTCAGTGCAGGTGAGTAACTGGGACCTGAGGGGACCTCTCTGCAGTCCAAGACTACATTCCACAGGCTGGTGCAATGAGTGCAAAACAGAACAAAGGGATTACACACTTGGGACTTTGAAATCACACTTGGGGGGAAAAAGGGCATAATGTTCATTAAAATGCAAGTCATCTTTCATTGTATAGTAGAATCAGTGGAAATTCCACAAATCAAGCACTTCAAATAGAGTAAAAAAGAAAGGAAAATACTTGTAAATGCAATGTTAAAATATATCCGTGGATTAGTGTATTTTCTCCTCAAACTGAAGAATACTGTCAGTTGAAAGATAAGTATTACTGTTTTACCGGGCCTGTACTGAATTGAGCACTACTACTACGCTGAGATTTTTCTACTATTATTTACCTAGGTAATTTATTGAAGCAGATTATTACAGGTACCTCGATTAGGATTACTACACAGCAGGAGGAGGGATTTGAACCCGGATGTTTTAAACACTGTAACTACTATGCCACCTGCTGCTTCAATTATTACTGGACAGATATTAGACTGATGCTTACAGCTCATCACAAAAGCACCATTTCCTTCTTTCCGAAGGTCACCAACACACAAAAATAAATGTTAATTTTCTGGGCAAGTCTATCTAGTGCTATATACAGACCAGAGAAATACTAGAGAGCAGCTTACAAAGTCTTGAGCACGCAGCTTCAGTTACAAGGGGAACGTGTGCTCAGGGACTGCTTTGTCACCAATGGGTTCCTGTCAAATCAAACAGCCCTCCTCCACAGTGAGTCCATGGTGCTGCGCCAGGTTTTCTGCTCGAGTGGCCATCTGGCTCTGTTAGAGGAGTGAGCAAGTTTATACAACCCTTACTGTCCTCCTAGGCCCACTTCTTCAAAAGCTCATTCACCAGCAGGTTGGAGAAGACATCTGAAGCACAAAGCATCAGCAAAGAGATTATACCCCCCACACAGAGTTAATTTCACTTGGTTACTTTTAAAACATTGCTGTCTTACATCATGTGTGATTAAACTATGATTGAGTGAAAGGAGAGGAGACATTATGCTGAAGTAAACCACAAAACCGAGTAGGGTCCCAAGAAGCATACATAAATTCACTCAAAAGCTAATCCTGAGGCAGAGTCACAGCTGTCAGGGGCCTGTCCTGGAAGTATAGGGTGCTAACCCTATTACGTTACACCTTAGACAAGATGCCAGTCCATTGTGGGGTAGCCACACACACTGCATAAAAAGTTCCGACCAGAATTTTAGATCCATTTTTTTGTCTCTCCCCCAAGAGATTTATTCAGTGCTGAAGCCCAGCATAAAACCACTTGTTTTAACATGCTAGAGCCTCAGATAAACAAAATCCCACCCATTTCCCGTGAAGCGCCTATTTCCAGTGACTCGCCCCCTTACATCAATTCTGTACCACAATCTCCCAGTGGCTCAGTCCTGCTGGGATATCTGCACGTGGTCTACAGTTTCAGATAAACAGCTGCTTACAGAACTACAGAAATGGACATGCGCTGAGATACTGTCCAAATACCTTCAGGAGATGCGGTTTGGTATCTTTCCTAAGAGACCCGTAAAATAAAATAGTCCGAGAGTCGCACAATCACTCATGCCAAAATACCTACATTGGCCAAGACATATTTCAGCTCTAGTTCCCAGGTGCCAGCAGAATAACGTCATCTTGCTCTTTAAACTGCCCTGACTCCTTTTAAGACCGCACCTCATGTCCCTACAAGTTGATAAGATTTTCCATAATTTCACAATGGGAACATCATAGCGAATCCAGTAATTCAGCACAGTAGGAATGGGAGTCAGCACTCGACGTCTGCTTGTTGCCACGAGGGGCAGATCACTGCAGTGCTGTTATTTCAGGCTTGTTATTTCACCATCATTAATTGACATGTGGATCTTAATCCACCCTCTGGCCCTGACACTCAAGTGTACACCCAGGCCCTGCTGTGAGGAACTGTCTCCTTGAGCAGCATTGGCTCCACCTTAGCCTGACTGATACTATATTTACCAGCAACAGCAGCTGCACACTTTGGGCACAGCCTGGGCCTAATGCTTTGGGAACCCTCCATTGATATTGCCTTATTAATCTCTGGGCAATAACGTAGCTGAAACACTGGACACAGATGGTCCATTTAGTTGGGTCTTCTTCTTGGTACTTTACACAAGCACTACCAAACTTGAGAGACAGGGCTGATGTAAGCAAGCCAAGCCAAGCCTTCCTGACACGTGGGTCCTAAAAGACACTGTGTACAAAGTTTTCCATCAGGATGTTTTCGATTGAGGAATGTTCCGCTGTAATGTAGACATGATATGAAGCTATATATTTAAAAAAATAATAATAAAAGAATTCTTCCCCCCCCACCCCCACCTCCTAAATGTGTACACCGTAAGTGGATCTGTAGTGGCCTTGCTGAAGTCACCATGACAACCCGACAATTCGACAGCACGGGAAGGCTGTACGCTCTGGGACTTGTCATCACTGGACCCCGCACATTTATTCCAGTGTGCGGGGGACAGGGCTGCCGGAGATTACTCAGACACACATTTTTCAGAAACCACAGTCAAATCTACTCGGCTAATGTTTGCCAGGAACAGTGAGATACTTTAAAGAAAAGCAACTCTCCAGAAGGTACCAATAATTATCTGTATATGGTTACCATCATATGTCTCACTCTGTAGCTTTATAATAAGCAATGCATTGATTTCGCATTTATTCAGCAATAGGGAACGAAAAAAATGCTATCAATCATGTTTGCTCAGAGGCTGACACACAGTTTGTCTCACCAGGTTTTATACCAAAACCGAGTATTCATACATGTCACACAGCTGGGATGCGATCCAAGTTATGATGCCTACAATGTAATCCTTTAGGAACTGTCTCTTTATTTGAAGGCATACAAACAACTAATTAAAAAATAAATAAAAACTGCACTTCCATTGCAAACGACATACAATCCAGCCTGGCCAAAAGCAACACTGGACTGCTATAGTTTCTAACAGGACTTCTGAGGTGCACCAGAGAGTCAAGATTCAGCCTTTGAAAACAAATTTCCAGTTGCATTTCCATATTTGTTTAATTTCTAGTTTCTTCTATCCATCGCATGAGAGTGAAGATATTGGGCTCTTAGGGACTTAAAGGTTTGTCGTTTTCCTTGCAGCACGAGTTCCAGAATTCAGAGAGAATGAGATGACTGGAAACACAGAGGTTCTCTTTTTTGTGTGTCAAATAAACACAATGAATGTCCCTCCCCCAAAACAGGTCTTGACCTAAAGAGTCCTATGACAGAAACATGTCCCTCGGGAAGAGAACAAAATGTGTGTAGCCAGTCTGTCCTCAACTTGGCACAATCAAGTTATCTTTAGCCAAAAATTCAGGGAGCTCTACACGTCAGCCTAAAAAACATTACCAGCCTCTGCTGAGGTTTGGAACGCCAAGCTTTTTGCAGCATCCAGAGGCATTAAGTCAACATTGAAACAGGCAGCCTTCCTATCTTTTGTACTACAAAGAATTTGTAATGCTAATTGGTAGCACATGCATGTTCAAGGCTTGCGTTGTTAATACGGGAATAGTAGCTGGATTCATTATGATGCCGTTTTCAAAGTTTGAAATATGACTTCATACAACATAATTTCATGCCCAAGTTACTCTTTTCAGAGTTACATTCACTGTATGAAATCTGCGATTATGCAATATAAACACAGTCTGACTAAACTAAAACAGAGGTGCCATCAAGCATGTTCCTGACATTAAAATCACCACATTTAAACAACAAATGTAAGGCAGAAATAATCATTACAAAACGCAACCGTTTTCATTCTTCTTCTGCACCAAAACCCAGTGCATGGCAGAAATTAAAAGCTGGATCCAAAATATTTATGCAGTGCCTTTTCAATAGATCCAGCTTGTTTAGTGAAAAATGTCGAGTCTTCTTCCTGGCTGACGTGAGCTTGTGAGTCTGCCAGCCATCACTAATGTTGGAGCCTCAACAGAGGCCCAAGTGAGGGCCATGCCAACATTGAGCATCCTCCCTTTCGCTCCACCTTCTCACCACAGGCATCCTGGGAAATACTGCAACACAGGGCTCCTTTACAAAGGCTTCCACTGTTGTAGCTAGATCTCCCATGACAGAAGGCCACATTAAATGTTCAAAGGCCTCTGAGACTGTACTATAAAAACTGAAAAACCAGCAACTGGGGCTCCATTTTTAAATCTATCATACTCATTAAGACAGAAGCAAACAGAATAAAGGGCATGCCTTCCTTGTGTAATTTATTGCGGTGCCATCTGAAAGAATAAACGGAAGACCAATGGTCCAAGACCAGGACACCTTGGCTCTCATTTCCTCACCTCCTGCTAGCTCTGTCACTTCCACCTCTAAACCGCACATTAAACAGCTTTCAAGTGCACAATTCATTACTCGCAGATTAAGGAGTGTGTGCTTGGAAATGGGTGGTGGACAGGATCCAGGCAACAGAGCAATGCTCACCAGTAGTGGTTCAAAAGCAGCAGACACAAGCTGTGCAACTGTAGCAATGTTTGTTTCTGGGCCACTAGGAGACACCCATTTTGGAAAAAAACTGCCATCTTCCTCAAGGCTTCTTGATCCAAAAGACAGAAAATGTGGGCAAACAGAATGAAAGGGCACAGATGTACAACAGACTGTGATCCCTGCTGTTCAAGTTTGAAAGAGGTTGTTACCGTCTTCCTGCACTATTTGTGAGAACTTTGTATCCTCTGCGCCATTGCAGACCAGCTTTCCCTACCTCACATTTACCACATTGTTTTTACAGCAGAACGTACGACGCCGTCTTTCCCATTGGTACGTTACACGTTGCATGGAAACCTACCGATGAGTACTATGCAAAAATAAAAATCAGGAGAGAGGACCAACTGCCAATTGACTCATTTAGGATAGGGTTCTTCTCAACAGCAACGGAAAAGACAGTAAACAAAAGTACATTCCACAACAGATTAAGATCTATAGACAGACACAAATTAATCGATTCTCAGATTCTCACATATTACAGTTTCCCTCAACCCGTCTTTATATTGTAGTGGATTGTAAGGATGTCTCTCCCAGCAGTTAGACACCATTAGACCATAGAGGACCACAACGGAACTGAGATGATGTCCATCATTTCTACAGTGAGAAACCCCACAACAAAAAAAATACCATATCATGCCTGTTTTGCAACTTGCATAAGTTTCTTCCAATGCTGTTCTCGCACGTAATTAGCTCCTGTTACAATATATCATTTGTATCAAAGTGCAAACCTCCCGGAGCTGCCGTGCTCCACAGCAGGGCTGCATTATGTGGATTACTCACAGATTCTCTATCATGTGTTAAAAGCAGGATTTTGCTAAATAAACTTTGAATTCTTAAGCAGAAAAGCCTGCCTTACAGACAGGAGGGCAGGTTTAAAGTCTGAGGAATAAAACTGGCCTGTAAACTAAGCAGTAGGTTTGCGTTTGCAGCACTGATCAGAAGTTTGAGTGCACGTGCTGGAAATAAGTCTATCCCACATGATAGACGTATCTTCCCAGCTGTTCTACAGCAATATCTAGAGATAGAGGACAGTTGAGGGTTGCTTTCCTTTCACGCTTTTGTCCAGTTCTTTTCATACAAGAAGCATCCCATTTGCCCAGGAGTATTCCAATTTTTTACTGGTATTGCATACGATACAAAATTTACTGTAATGTCCGTCTTGTGCTATGGAGGGGTCAGAGGCTGCCCGGATTTATTCACAGGGTTTAATATATGGCTCTTAAGAGACCAAGTACGCCAGTAATAAACACAATAGCAGGTACTGGGAAACAAGGAGAGAATGAGACGAGAGACAAGGCGATTTAAAGTACAAAAAAGGATGGCTGAGAAAAATCCAAAGTGAAAACTTGGCTGTGAGAAAACCAGCAGAGCAAACCAAAGACAGGAACGGTAAAGTCACCATGGCCCTTAAGTTAGCCTTTAAAATACCTCCCCAGTGCAGAGAAATTGGGTGTGCAAAGCCATCTACACAACCACAGGGCTTTGACCCGGGTTCTCCCACTCTGCGGCTCACCGGCAACCGCAGCAGCTGTTTTCATAGAAGAGTCTGTAATTACTGTTTCACCAAAACAATCCCTGAGCATTACATGTCTGAACATTTCATCCAATATTAAGGAACAAGAGAGGCAAGGTGCTTCTGCCAGGGCAGCTCAGTTTTTGCAGGTTTGCTAATATTTAAGTAATAAAAAGCTGCATGACATTATGCTCAGTACACAGTCAATAAAACTAAACAGCACCAAAGAAAACAATCCAGCAGAACTATTGCTGCTTTTTAATTTCCTATGAAACTCAAATTGAAACACAAACCGAATGAACCTAATTTAAGTCACGATAAATTACGTATCCTGGCATTGCGATACTTGGCATCATCTTATTTAAACAGGATTTATTCCAGCTTACAAACCATAGCAAAGAGAGAGGCAGCTAGGAACTCAGCCCCTGGCTTTGCTGGTGCTTTGATAGACATGAGTCACACTCATTTAAAACATTACTAAATAAACTCGGCTGTATTGAACAGTTTATGAAATCAGGGAGGGTGCGCAAGAGAGCAGAGTGAGTGTGTTTATGTTGTGTTAATCAGGCACCAGGTCAGAGCTCACATTCGTGTTCCAGCGCTAACAGGAAGGGCTGCTTATCTCATACTGTTGCTCATTGAAAACAAGCCTGGGTCTGGTTATGGAACACACTGCGCGTTTAAACACACTGTGTGTGGCACGTGTGATGGCAGACCCCATACCGGATACCAAAACCAACCAAGCCCCCTGTTCCTAGGCCAGCATGTTGCATGTGAGCAGTTTTCTGGTGTCTATTGGGTCAATACTAGTCTTTTCCAGAAACCCACACCCAAGGCACTCTGCAATTAGCACCAGTCCATACAGGTTGCCAAGCTGTAATCCACTCCATAATCTGTTCTTTTGGTTGAAACTTTTCCACCATAGAGGAAACAAAGGAGAGGAGCATGTTCCATTCTTTGATCACATGGGTGACACACACCATACTACCTCTGCAATCCCTAGCGGCCCTTTTACTTTTGTTAACAATTGCTAAACTATTCACTGTGTGTCTATAGAGCGTAGTTCTCCTTTAATGCCTCAGCATATCGACATAATTATAGTTGACAGTGCAATGATAAAATTGTTTAGCTTAATTGTTTCTCACCAGAGTCAACAAAAACTGGGAGGTGGAAATCAGCATCCATAATAAAATGTTATTTTGTTCATTTGTGGGCCTAGTCATTACATAATTAAGTTGTTTGTTTGTTCCTTGTTTCTATGAGCATGCACAGATCATTCTGCTGATATCAAAGAGCAAAACAAAGCATTAAAAACTTTTAAAAAAAAAAAAAAAAAAATCAACCAGGTTCAACAAGTTTAGGAGGAATCACCCAGAAGGCCAGAACACTTCCCTACAATCTCCAAATCCAAAACAGACTGTTGTTCCACACAACAATCTTGCTGCTTTGAGGTTTTCAATTTATCAATCAAGGCATGACTATCATATTTAATGTAAATTCAGAGACCTTTAAAAATCATACATTTTTGCAAGGCAGAACAATGTGCTCCATGTCCTCCAGAGACTACGCTGGAATTCAATGCAAAAGCCAAGCAAGCGTAAGTCTTCATAAAAGCAGCACATTTCAGCCCACCCAGGCAGCAGCATTTAATACTGGAGCTCTGTGTACACCTTAATGGCTTCTGGAGAGCATTTATTATGAATGTAACATTTTCCATATCAAACAGCAAAGTACATTTGTACAGCCTCTGATCTTTAATAAGTCCATATGCGCACACGTGTGTGTGTGTGTGTGTGTGTGTGTGTGTGTGTGTATATAAAAATTTTTAAAAATCAAATAGGTCAAGCCATAGAACATAGAACAGGTAAACATGAAAGGGCAGGAAGAGTGCAGGTGATCTGAAACATGAAGAGTCTTGACAAAATCAGCAACTTGTACCCCAAGATGAAGAGCAGTGGGGAGAAGAGCTATCAGCATTGCTTTTTAAAAACAATTCTTAGGGCTTGACTTTAAGAGCTCGACTTTCTAAGAGCTCATTAATGAAAGACCTTGTTGAAAGGGAAAGCACCCTAGAAAAAGATTGATCACTGCTATCCATCTTAGCTGTGAGACCGAAAGAGGACCAAAGATTGGCGGAAGAAGCACTGAAAACCCTGTGCTTCTGATCACAATTTACTGCATATGGCACATCTTTGTGCATCTACAGTGTAGGCCTCAACACATTACAACAATCTGGGTGGGCACAATAATGACCAATTCACAGAGCTAGCTTCAGTTTACAATGGTGTGGTTCTATATTCTATGTACCCCATGAGTCAATATCATTTATACAGGGCCCTAAACTTATCATTGCAGGTGTGACTGGAACGCTATTCTGAACCATTTTTTTGTAATCCCACAGTCATAATTATTAAAAATTAAATAACTTATTTACAGATTTTGTTCTATAAAACCATTAAGTGAAGGTATAAATAAAAAATACCCTGGCCACTGTTTGTAAATAAGCCTGTTAAACTTGTTCGGTTTTGGGTTATGGTTGTCTGCAGTCTATCCCAGGGTAGGTTTTGGAGGTGATGCACTATACTGCACTGCAACCCATTTTTTATGAATTTCAAAAGTACATTTAAAATTACCAAACGTAACATGTTGTTTCCACAACTTCCTGTTCAATACTATAGACTAAGCCCATAACCATCCATTCTTAATCAGTAAGACCACTTTCAACTTTACCATCTACACAATCAGTAGAAGCTTAATGTCTCAATTTATTTATGAGTAAAAACTCTAGATATTGCTATAGTAGTTACTTTGCCCTTACAGGGAAGTACTCTCTAAGGCTTCATTTTAACATGAACACATTACAACAAAATTAATTTTAAATGACTGAAAATAAAAACTTTATAAAAATTCCTTTAGTGCTGAATGCTGACAGTCATCTTGTTACTGACTGAAAACACTGAGGAACATCACCTATAAACAGTGGAGGCAATATGGGGGGGGGGGGGGGGAATCAGTCCCACATTCCCATTCCATTTCTACTACACTTGAATTCATTTTTCCGCCAACTACAAGCTGGAAGGTTTTCACACCACAAAGTTGTTGTTTTAGAAAATACAAAGGTGAAAATAATGCAATTAAAAATTAAGTGTAAAATGCATCTTGAATGTTTATAATATGAGGAGCCAGCATACTTCAGTGTTCTGCTGCTGGGAGCAGAGGTTGAATACTGCTAAAACAACACCTGACAGGTGGAGCAGCTCCCGAGCGCATTTTTTGATACAATGCAAAAAAAAAAATTAAAAAAAAAAAAGGACTTGCCCCCCCCTCCCTCACATATAATACTGTTCTCTCAGTATCATGAGTGCAGTGACTCAGCAGCTTCTAAACTCCCCACAAAAGCAATCACTACATTAATTTTGTTCAACAGCACATTTCCACAGCAGAATTCTTCAGTCTCATAATCCCTGGTGTGCCTGTCCATTATATACCCAAACATGTTTGTGTGTCTGTATAACTGTCAACAGAAACCTTATGATTCTCCACATGTATTCCACCTCTTCACTTTCCCAGATTTACGAATAATGTTCAGTTCCCCTGTACGCAAAAAATTTCTTCCGCTCTTCGTTTCCTCTAGAAAGAAATCTCTATAATGCTTTGAGAAATCACTATAGTACAAAACATGAAATCATGCAGCACGGTGACAAATGCTGAAAGACAGTGATGAACAAAAATAAAAGGAGTCACGTTTATCTTCCTAAAATACACAAGCTGCAGTGTTCTGATCACTGCATGATGCCAAATGTGGTGCAGTTACAGGGGATGCACAGACCCTGCCCGAGGATCATCACCACACAGCCACATCAAGAATCAAAGCAGGTTCCAAATAAAGTTTCTCAATTTAACTAAAGTGTTACAAACTTGAGTAGCTACAAAGTCAAAAAATAACCCTTTCAACAGGCAAGCATTAATCATTTCATCTGACTACATGAGATTTAAATAAACGAGAAGTATAAGGGCTACCAAGTGTGGGGGGACAAACTGAGAATCGGTCTCTATGGATACAGAACGGCTACAGAAATTGAATGCTAACACAAGATGATCTACATGAAGGACAGGGATATATTTAAATAAAACATGTCATACTGCTTGTATGAATGTATGTAAAATTCAGACTTCAAGCTATAAAGTCTGATCTATAAATTCATTTACACTGAATTGGAATGCAAATTAAGAAAACATTAAAGCAGTTACACAAAAAAAAAAAACATGGTTTGATTAGCAAACATCTGAAGCAGCACTTCAGACATTACGAAAACTATTTCCCAGACATTTCACCCAAAATACTGAAGGAGAACGAATGTCTAGCGTGAAATTCTGAACAAACACACACAAAAAGGGCCCCTTTCATTCTAATAAGCAGAAAAAGAAAAGAAAAAAAAGGTTCAGCAAAACCACAAATCAAACAAAAATAAGGAGCTGGTGGTTGATCCGTGCCATGTTAACAAGCCTGTTCTTCCAGGTGCTACTGAGGGCACAGATGTGGAGGTGGTCCAATCCTATACTTTTAAGTATTTGAGGGTCCACATCAGCAACAAACTGAACGGGTCACACAACTTGGGTGCACTGTATAGGAAAAGGGGGGGGGGGGGGGGGGGTTGAGGGGGATGGGGGGGTGGGACGGGGAAGAACTTGCANGGGGGGGGGGGGGGGGGGGGGAAGCAGGCAAAGGTCCTTTAAAATGTATAGCAATATCCTCCACATGTTCTACCAGACCACAGTTGCCAGAATTACTCAAACTTGTGAGGGAAGTGGGTTCTGTCAGGGGTCAGAAGTCTTGTCCAGTGACGGCCGTGACAGAGGGCTGGATGAGGAGGAAACTACAGTCCATCATGGACTGCCCCTAAATGATCACCGCAAGCTCTTTTAATCACCGGGTTATTCAATTTAGATGCAACAAAAAGCGCTTCTGTGGGTCTTTAACAGCCATCCTTCTCCATACTACAGAATGATCTGTCAAAGATTAAATTATATTTACTACTGTTGTTTATTTTTGCCATAAAGGCAGTGAAGCACCGTCACAAGCACAGTAGAGTACCATGGTCTGTTTGTGGGACCATGACCTAATTAGTGGTGAACGTAGCAGGGGTGAAGACCTCCCACGCAAAGGAGAGTACAGAGATGCCAGCAATGTCAGACATCCTTCCAAACCACATCTTTTTTTCCAACAGAGAACATTCCGTCTCCCCGAAATAGGTTTTCTACCATAGAAAAAGTTCCCCGACCTAGAGTAAAAATCACTGAAGTTCTCCCTGCCTGATTTAGTTATTTATTTTCATCTATCTATCTATCTATCTATCTNCCTAATTAGTGGTGAACGTAGCAGGGGTGAAGACCTCCCACGCAAAGGAGAGTACAGAGATGCCAGCAATGTCAGACATCCTTCCAAACCACATCTTTTTTTCCAACAGAGAACATTCCGTCTCCCCGAAATAGGTTTTCTACCATAGAAAAAGTTCCCCGACCTAGAGTAAAAATCACTGAAGTTCTCCCTGCCTGATTTAGTTATTTATTTTCATCTATCTATCTATCTGACTTAACTGCAGAGACTTATTTCAAAATTATGCATTGTTACAGCTTAGTTATTTCCAGCGGAGCAATTGAGTATCTTACTCAAGGATACTGCAACATTCAAATTTAAAACCTGGGTCCATTGTAAATAAGAGCTAATGTCTTGTCACTATGCCACCTGCTGTTATTTGAGACATTCTTACAAAACTACATACACAAAACAGTAGATACGCATGTGATAAAGATGATTTGTACACATAGTTTCGGTTTTTTTTTTTTTGTTTTTTTTTTTAAACTTCACTGCACTCAGGGAGGTCAAAGTCCTGGAATAATTCTGTTACTGTGTAATAAACTGCCTCAAAACAACATGCAGATATCAAGCAAGTACTTGTGAGAACTACTGTTATGTGACAACTTGCAGGACAAGGCAGAACAGGTTTATCTTGAGCTGTGCATGGAGGGACCAGCAGCACAACCCTCCAGCATGCAGAGGAGCTGGAGTCCCAGAGTGACGCCCAAATGGAGCCCTGCATAGTGTCACCGTCTGTCTGGGAAACCCAGGCCCACTTGGCGCCCAGACCTTTCATGTGCTGCAACCCTTGGGGGCCAGTTATCTTATAATAAACATCCTCCCATCTCCTCATCCTTTGACAGGTTCCATACACTGTGTGTGTTTTTGAGGGTTCTGAAGGGGGGGGCAGGGGCACATACACACTGACTTCAGAGTGTACCATTCTTTCCCACAGGCAGGCTTTTGCAATGTTGACTAACGTCAGTATTGGCTTTAGATATTCAGTACTCACCATGCACAAAGAATAATTAAAGAAAAACTAACAGCAAAGAACAAAACCAGCAATCCTTCAACGGTAATCTGATTAAGTAGTGTCCTGGAGTGTGGCCAAGGCCAATGCAGATGGCCCTGTTTATACGGAGTTCAGTTCTAAGGAGGCTCTTATGTGGAACGTGATTACTGTGCAATTATTAGGAAAAAAGCAGGGAAGCAACAAGCACAACAACAATGACAGAAGCACTGATGAAGGGACTCAACAATTACAAGTTCTCTCCAGCACAATTTGACCCTTCACTCTCTAAAAAAAAAAAAAAAAAAAAA
>UFQX01005298.1:609700-620332 GCA_900497675.1 Arapaima gigas | reverse complement strand
GGGGGGGGGGGGGGGGGGGGGGGGCTTAAAAACATTGTTTCATTGCCCCCTCTGTGGCAGCAAGCCTGGGAATAGCAAGCTTGGGAACAGCAATTGTCCAAAGCCAAGTACACAAAGGTAGCACAGCAGCGGCTTCCAATCAGATACACATAATGACCTGCTCAGCAGATTTTATCTTTTCAAACACCATACATCATGCCACCTTTAGTGTGCAGGCTTGGGAAAAGCCTCAGCTCAGCATACCGAACACTTGCACCTTCATTGCAGAGTTCTGCATTTGACGGCTGCTCCAACTGGTTCTTGCTTATAATTACACACATGAAGGCTGAGTTTGATATGTAGATGATTCCCAGTGCCATGCATACAGCCTGACAGACCATCGCTCCTCTCTGATTACATACATTGCCCTTAGGAGCACAGTGACCACTTTACTACCAGTCCAGGACAGAACACCAGAATGTGGGACTGCAACAGGAAACAAACATCAACCAGTCCACACATATGGAACTCAAACCTTCTTTTGAAAAACACAAGTTAAATGCACCAAACCATCCTTACCCACTGTAGCTGACCAATCTGAAGGCTCAATACCATTAAGGTCAGTGTTCTCTACTGTCCCTGTCCAAGGCCACTGTGATACTGACTCAAACATTGTCAGTGAGAAAAAACATGCAGCCAAATACATCTGAGTCACTAGAGAACAGTCCTTGAGGGAAGGAGGATGTTCTGCATTTATATTCCCATTAACTCAATGAATAAAATTAGATCTGCACCATTGGAGCTACTTAAGATCACAGCAAATCAATTTAAGTCACATTCTCTATACTCTTCTTGTACACACAGTTATAAATACTTGCATCAAGGTGAAGGATTAAAAAAATAAATTGGCCTAAATAAAAGCCTTATGAGCAGAGAGAGAAGGGGGGGAGGAAAAAAAAAAAAAAAAAAAAAACAGTAGGAAGCGCTGGGTTATAGCCAACTCTGACCTTAAACCAAGGACAGTCAAGGGAAAATCCTGATGGTGCTTCAAAATGCAGGCAGAACCACAAAGCAACAGAAAGATTTCCCACCACCCCCAATTTTCCCATTAAAATAAAGGGGGGATTCCTGTCTGCACACCCTCCTCCCCTCTATATGACATATATTCAAACCCATTTCTTTTTGTTGAATGTTAGGGCACATGTAGAAACCGTGTCCAGGAGAGAGAGCATTTCGTGAGATTCAGAATCAGAGTTTGGCTCTGCTCCCACGGTTTAGCACACTCGGGACACACTGAAGCAGTACGGCATTGCGTGCAGATGGAACACATTACAGAAGAAAGACAAGGAAAGGGTTAGTGCTAACAGAGTAAAGGACACATTAACCTACATGGCATTAATTCTTGTGGGAATACAGCACAGCAAAACTTCCACTTCAGTTCCTCCTACACCTGAACTCCTAAACGCAGAGAATCTGCGGCCATTCTCAACGTGTCCAAGGCAGCCATTTCCCATCTGACCCCCAACCATTAAAATAATCACTCTCTCTCTCCTCAATTTGTATTCATGGTTTAAGGCAATGAACAGAAAGTCAGGTAAGGTAGAAACATTTCTCCTAGAGGATTTTACTTCATTAAATAAATACTGCTTTTCAAGACAAAGAAAATGGACAGAAACATAACTAATACTCAAGAAAATTGCACAAGGCCTCAATAGTATCCACAAAACAGGCAACAGGTAGGAAAAAAAAAGTCTGAGATGCTAAATTTCCACTTCAAGATCTCAGGTTCAAATCATGTGTGCAGCTGTAGAACCCTTAACAAGGTATTTACTCTACTAAATACACAAAGTAGTGAAAGACACTGAAATATCAATTTGAGACAATTGTGACAATCCTGACAATTTGTTGTCACTTGGACAGTAAAGTGAGCAGAACCCTGACAGTAACAGGATTCATTATGGTGCCTAATAGCTGCTGGCAGGAATGACTTCAGGTTGCAGTCATTGGAGTAACACAACTGGACCAATTTGGTGCCAAAACTACTTATCTGTTTACCCAGGTCTTTGCCCATAACAGCTAGGAGTTTGTTTTGAGCCTAGAGGAACCTGGTGTCTGCAGAGATCCCATGTTCAGAGCTCCTCCACATGCCCTGCATAAGCACCAGGACCTAGCAGCTCCTCAAGTCAATGACTCTAGCAGTCTCGTGTGCATATGTGCTGAGGTCAGGCTTTCTCTCCAGTTCAGTGAACTCTGACTGATGCTGTTAAATGGGGGGGGTTAAGTAAAAATGTGCATGCATGCATCCAGCCTAGTCTAACAGGCCAGCTTCATCCCTGCTGTGTGATGAGCACAACTTCATTCCCGTCCTCTCCATGACCCGTCAAGGACCCAACCGTGCTGACATTCTCAATATTCCATGATGACAGGACCCTGAATTGACCAAAACATCTCCTAGAGAGCGCTGTCCCATGGGTGTGTGGGATGGGTAAAAAGAGGACTCTGGCAGCACTGTAAAGGCACAACTCCCACGGCAAACCCTTCATTCAAACCAAAAGAGCTTTCCCTATCCAGGGACTAGTTGCAGAAAATCTCATATTGTACAGCACACAATCACTTGGTTTCTGAGCCAAATAAGTTCATTGCAGCTCAATGCCTTGGTCGTTCCCCTTTTCCCGTCCTTGCTTCCACCCCTGACAGAAAGTGCTGACTCAGCAGCCAGTGAGGTCATGTTTATACTTACTGCCGCTCAGTCTGTCAGTGTGCTGCAATGGAATAACCCTCCTCCAGCAGTGTGGTTGTGCAGGGGGGGGGGGGGGNCCCGCAGGCGAGGGGCGGGGCTTGGTCCAGAGGACAGAGTGGGGTCGGGGGATGATTGGGGGGGGGGGGGGGGGTTGGGGGGGGGGGGGGGGGGGCACAACCCAGCACTTTATGATGAGCTTATTTTACATGGAAAGAAAGTGTTTAAGTTTGTGCACAACCTACTGCAACAGAAATAAATTCAGGCAGATATGAAAACGCTAAATTCCTGAATTGACAGGCAGATTTAAACTGAAAGTGTTCAGATATATATATATATATATATATATATATATATATATATATATATATATATATATATATATATATATATATATACATACATATACATACATATACATACATATATATACATACATACATATATATATATATATACATACATATATACATATATATACATACATATATACATATATATATATACATATATATATATATATATATATACATATATATATACATACATACACACACACACACACACACACACACACACACACACACACACACACAAAAAGCAGCATGAAGTGTCCATTTTCATTTTTGCAAAGGCGTAAAAATATCAGTTTTAACACTAGAGCATGCTGTCAAAAACAAAATTATATTTTCTGTCCATCTTAAAAAAACAAACCTTTTAGTTCAAGCCATCTAGGGGTTCAGATAAATTCACCAGAAAGACTGGCAGTTTACATTGTTAGGAGGACTTAAAAACCCCTTTAGAGAAAAAGGCAAAAAGTAACCGATTTCCGCAGCTTGGGGAAGGCCCTGAAAAAGGAGTGCCTGTCATCAACAAAGGCCACTTTTACATCCTGCAAGAGCAGTTTGTTCAGTAAGTCATCACACCAGAATGTCTCAAACTATTAAAACTTACTTTATCTTCCCCCATGAAAAAGGTTCAAGGAAGCACTGAAGGCTGAAGACAAAGAGGAAACATGAGTTTGCCAGAGCTGTCATTTACCTTTTAAAATGCAGAGAAGACTTAATACCTGTGAAAAACTACAGTAGACAATAATCCCACTGACCCTTGATAGCTGAAAGAACAAACTCCAGTTTGTATTATGTATTGAAACCTTCTGCCTACCACAACACACCTTCTGCCTTCACTGGGACATTCACACCAACACTATTTCCCAAAAATGTTACATATTCCCAGACAGGCCTGTTCATCAGGCAAACCAAACCAACACCATAATCACCTGGGGATGTCAGCCTCAATGTTAAATGCGGGGGGAGCGTAAGTACATGCAGATCTGGCCAGCTCTTAGCTCCCACTTCTGCCTTAATACCACACGCCAACCCTTTTCTCAGGAGTCTCTCAGATATGCGATTAGTTGGCTCCGAGAGTCAGTACATTTGTCCGTTAACGTAGCAGGCCAACACAGACACACCTGATATTTGCAGTGTTACACGACAAGGTCAACACTGGCACTGCAGCAAAAGATTTACTGAGCCTCAGGCAGCAGAGTAGTTTCACCACTCATAAAACCAGTAACGTTCAGAGGAAAGTACCAAGAATGTAGTATTGGAAGAAGTGTACCAAGAACAAACAGACAACTGGAAGAAAATGGAGCCAGACATATTTTACAACCTTGGCATGGCATGTGGAATCTGCTCTAACACACAGCAGCCTGGCAGGAGACACTGGACTACTTTTTCTGGTCCGTTCCTGGGCCTTGCAGCAGAGTCAGCGTGCAGCTATATGAATTCACCAAATCAACCATGACATGGACATCAAAAAAAAAAAAAAACCTGCAGAGAACATCATCCACAAGGAAGGTGCACATCAACGGCAGCTTTCCTCTGCATCACGCTGCCCCGAAATAAGTTGGCTGAGACAGCAGAAACGTCTTGCCTGGTCCAAGAGCAACAAGGGAAAACCATTGCAGCGCCAGCTGGCCAGCCTAATGCTTAGGGAATAGGGCCTAAGGGATCAGTACAGCAATTCATCTATGCCCATGAAGAGAAGGGAAAAGGGGTATGGATGATTTTCTTTTTTTTGTTTTAATTTTTGAAAACCCCACACACAGACATGTGAACCACACAGCTCAACAGCCAATTCAATTGTTCAAGTTGAACATTTTACACACATCCAGCAATAATCATAAAGCCAGGACATTTCTGCTGTGGAAAGACATGTAGGTATCGTAAAGCTTGCATTCAGAGCCAGTGTTTCCACCTCATGCCCACATCCTCCTCCCACACCGCTATTTGCGCCCCCGCTCCATGCCATCTCATCCAACAGTTTCTCTTACATAAGGACACTCAGCAGCACTCAGAGCAGCAAGCAACACGGAAAGCGAGAGGAAGAGACAGAAAATAAATAAATAAATATCACTCAAGAAAACCATGACATCCTACGCATATTTCACCTCTTATGCAACAGCTCACTGTTTGTATAAAAGGTGTCATTTTTTTGTACTTTATGTTCCAAATCATTATATAAGCAGCATTTATGCCAATAATCAATACACCAATGGCTAAATTTGGGCCATCGGACATCAGCAGTGCACAAATGAATTCTAACAGATGCTCACCATTACAATTCACTTCATGCAGGCAGATACACATGGGTTACAAGGTCCATAACAAAACAAAGTCCTACATGAGGAAAAAGTACACTTCTGAATTCCTTCTGAACCAGAGAGAAGTTTTTCAAGTTCACTGCTCATATGGGTTATTGTGCAGGCGTGGCAGCCTGGGCAGTAATTTAGTTCTTTGCGCAGACATACCACAAGACCTCATTCCTCT
Source organism: Arapaima gigas (assembly GCA_900497675.1). Taxonomy (NCBI): domain Eukaryota; kingdom Metazoa; phylum Chordata; class Actinopteri; order Osteoglossiformes; family Osteoglossidae; genus Arapaima; species Arapaima gigas. Next base: position 614,785 of record UFQX01005298.1, on the reverse strand, counting down.
GGCCAGCCTTCCCCCCCCCCCAGAAAAAGATGTTTGCAGTGCTCAGTGCAGCTTCTAGGTAATGTCTTGCCTACATCAGTATCAAAGGACGCAGGCAGCTTTGGACATTCCATACATGCTACATTCAAAACACAGGAATGTGGCAAAGGCAGACATTTTTACGCTATGAAGAGAGAATTACAATAATGTGCACAACCTGCTTTGTCTTTCATTCTGTTTTAGTTCATATGCAACATGAAACAGTGACATCTGTTGTAAATGAACATTTCAGACAGTTGTGCAACAAGCTACCTTTAGTACAGTCATTAAATTAGTAAATTCTTATGAGAATGAATGAAAATTACTGAATGTGACAAGTACTTCATTGCAACACAAACACATTCCTTCTGCATTCCAAATGTGTCACAGCTACAAGACATTTACTGACATTTTGGAGCATATCAACTAACATGATCAGCATAAGTTACATTCTCTGCTCCATGTGTATCTTGGTATGCCAGAGAGAAAACCATGCCAAAGAACTGCGAACATGAACTGAGGAGATGTTGACCTACCATCTCATCCAGGGCGTAGCGCAGCAGCCCGTGCTCATACAGGATGAAGAACCTCCTCTGCCACTTCTGCAAAGAATGGACAGTCAATAACAGACTACAAAGCCAATTTCAACCATAACTGAAATATGTGCATCGTGATGACAAAATTAAACAGTTGTACATGATGTAAACAAGACTGTAAAAAGAAATTATATCAGCAAAAACAGTAAGAAAGAGTAATTTTATATACTGGTGTGACAGGAACACGCTGTATTGCTTGGTCACTATCTGAATAGATGTTTTAACAGTTGGGGAACAGACACATTATGTGTTTTGTCATGCGTACACACACACACACACACACACACACAGAGCCATGCAGCTTAGAGAAACACTACCAAGTGATGTATACGAGCAAGAAAATAATTCTATGCAATGCGATTCAGTCAAAATACAACGTACGTGAAAAAGAAACTGAAAAGACAACATCACACCAAAGTGTCCAAGTTATCCTCAATAGTCATAGAAACACAGCAGAGGTTGGCACTGCATTGTATTAAGCAACTCCTGCTGTTTAATCTTGGATTGCTCTGTAATCCAATTGAAGAGACATGACACCTCAGAGAGGGCACCAGCCCTCATCGCACCCTAAATCCTCTTTTTGGCTTCTATGCAAACACACGCATGCTCAAACTGTGCATGTGTGTATCATTTCACATCTGTGTAGACCCATTACTCATACTCAAATGGGTCAATTCATTCCATGAAATTACAGCAAATTCCTGCTGGGGGTTGAATTACTATTTTGAGAGAGATCAGTTCCCGGGCTAGAACTGTCAGATAAAATTAACTGAAGCATCACAATATTCATGATCGTAGAAACGGCAACAACATTTTTCCTTGCTTGTTTTTAATTTTATTTTTTATTTATTATCAATAATCACTTATCAGATGGAGAGGCTCAGAGCGCCATCGTTTATCCAGAATGCGATGGGCACGAGATAAAGCTCACCCTGCGCAGACACAATAATTTGGCCCATGACTACTGAGGATACTAAAAAAAGAAAAAAAGTTACTGTGATCACAACAGACGTGTGGATATAAAACTACCACGTGATGGGTAATAATGCCATCATACAGCGTAAAAAGGCATATATAAAAGTAGCATACATTTTCATAAGTTGTTGAAGTGGTTTCTTGTACAAGGACCCTGTTACATGAATGCTTAGTATTTATTTTACATACCACAAGACAGTCTAAGAAACTCTGGACAATGTATTGAAATTTTAGGGTTGAACCTTTATATCCACAGAGAAACATTAAAATTGACCCGTTTGGTGAAACAAACACTTCTTTCAATTGCTGGCCAAGGTAACATTAAGGACCACCTTAACACTTACATTCTTTGACATTTTATCAAACAATGGGTCTAATTTTCCCCTCATGTGAGAAAAGCAGATGTGACAAAAACCAGACTCTGCACACTCAGAGGAAACAAGGCATTCAGTGCTATGAACATGTGCCCAGCTGACTCCAAGTATCCTCTGGGCTCAGTTTAGAGGTTATAAAGGTGAAAGGCTCCCTGCTTGCAGTTAACCTGGCCACATTTGGCTCCCACTGACTCAGCAGCCAGCATCCCAGGGTGGCCCCTGGGGAACCCTGGCCCCCTTGCCTAATGTTACATTCAGACTCCTACCAGCTGCCCTGTTCTAAATGTGGGAAATCCTGTGTTCCTGCCACACAGGCACAAAAAAAAAAGGGTGAAGCTGCCATACCAAAGAAAGCCCTATTCAAGGGCCAGTAACCTTCTCAGCACCAATTAGATGGTGCCCAAGAAGCATAACCAGACCTCTGGATGCAGGACACAGGAAAGCTGGCCACTCAGGCCAAGTTAGATTCACACTAGAATGGGCATTAAAAAAGGCACACTGTTTCAAGAAAAGTCACTCTTCTGTCATTTGCCCCAGAAGTATGCATGACACACAGCTCACTTATTTAACGTTTAACTCCGGTCATTTCTGCTTACCCAATTTTGCACGCATCAAGGACTTCACAGAATATTAATGCTTTGGCACACTAAATATTTTTCCAGTGACCAAAAATATTAAATTACATGAAAATCTTAACAAGAGGTCACAGCTTTAAGGCAACACAGCCTTGCAAATGAGCCTCTGTGCACAGATGCAACAGCTCACCTGTGACTGGGTGCGAGGGGCAGCTGAATGAAGCACAAGTCCACCGAACATGTCTCCTCTGCAATTCAGACAGACAGTCTGAATAACAATTTTAGTTAAACTATCCAGAGTATTTTGGTGAAACAGGACATTAGCGTTGCTTTTGTTGTTTTTAATTGCATATACATTTAAAATTGTATAGAGCAGAAAAATTGTATAGAGCAGAAAAACCTGACACAGTGGTGCAGCAAGTAGTGCGGCTGCCTCACAACCTGAGATGTGTAGGCATTTCACATCCCGTTCAGTCTGTGTGGAGTTTGCGCGAGTTTCCTCCGAGTGCTCCGATTTCCTACCACAGTCCAAAGTCATCTATTTCAGTTTAACTGGTCACTCTAAATTATCTACAGCTGGTGCATGTCTTGCCACCCTGCAATGGACTGGTGCCCCATCCAGAGTGCAGTTTTCTAGCCTAGTGCTGGGTGACTGTGGTATAAGCTCTGAACCGCCATGAACCTGATCAGGATAAAAAGTTCAATTATCATGAATGGATGAACAGAACAGAAAACATTTCTTGTAAACAAAAGTTTTTTGTTGGTTTTTTCCCCCCAGAAAACATGAACTGGGTGAAAACTTAATACTTGGTATTTCTGAAAGTGAAAACTATACTACTGGTTGAATCCTGTACAAATTTGAGCTTCTTCCTCCTTTGTGTGTCTAAGTGAAATTTCACTACCTAGTTTACATTTGGTTTTCTCCACGGTGCCCAAATGTTACTGCTAAATGATGCTGAACACTCTAGTCACACTAATCCATAGTAACACACCAGCAGACCTCACACAGTTAAAAGTGAAGGCAGCCGTCCCTGAGACAAGCACTACAAAGAGCAGCAGAGTCTCACTGACAGTACTGGGATATTTCATAGCTAAGGTACAAGTTGTGAGAAGGGACTGTCATGAAGGGGTTTGGCTAGCTGGTCTCTGAGGACTAATGTGAGAAAGTAAAGTAAAACGTAGCAGCTCTCTCCATTATAGCCAACGGCTGTGTGTGCTGAACTTCTAACCACACACCCATGCAGAGGTCTTGTCCCAGATGAACCAATACATGCTAGACAAGTATAAGAGAATTTAAATCTTTTTTTATATTAACACTAAACTGTTTCAGGACATGGCTTCTGGAGAACATTCTTATCTATTACAGTTCTCTCTTTTTAAATGCAGCGTTAAGCATGGGTGTCAGGTTTCCTGCCACAGTTTGCAGAGAGCCATCAATAAAAAATGAGCAAGCGCTTTGTGCTTCAAAAGACACAAGGGGCTCAATGAAGACACCAACAGGACTCTTCAGCACGGACAGAGACCCACAGAAATTTTATATAGCCACACAGGGAGGCAATTACACATTCAGATAGGGCTCCTGGGACCAAGCTGATAAAGCAATTATAGTTTGAATGAATCTGTAACAGCAGTTAGGAGGAGACCTGGATTCTGTAAAGCGATTAGCCAAGTGAGACCTTGTCATGCATCTCTACCTACCGAAGGTGCGCAAACGAAAAAACCTCATCGGCGCTACGCAACAGCAGCTGCCTGCCCGCTGCCGGCTGCGTGCAAGCAGCACTCCACAGCCCAGTGGGCAACTCAGGTCTCCAGGCTTCCTCCTTCAACCACATTCCCTCCATATGGGAAACATTAGGGCAACTTGCAGGAAGCACCACTGGGGGGGAGACTGCCATTTTGCAATCCTCCTCCATACTCCAGGATGCACTACACAACACATCCAGCATGTAGGAGGACTTGTACACACAGTGGGAGGCCCCCAGCACTCCCAGCAGGACAAGCCAACAAGAGGCTGGGTAATATATAGCAATTATCTTTGGCTGAAAATCTGTAAGGAGGCTTAAGAGCTCTCAAAATATATATGCCTTCCTTTCAGGAAATAGCTGCAAGCTTTGAGGAGGAGCTGTAATAAAGGAATCTTTAAGAAAGTCTTAAATCACTTTTTAAAAAAAAAAAAAAAAAAAAAAAAAATGCGATTACGAGAACACACATCAGTCTAAATCTAGAAAAGCACAATTCTACAAACAGCACAAATACTGTGCTGTACCCTCAAATTACCAGGGCTCAGTAAGGAAGCCCGAGTCTGAGAAAAAAATACCATCTACAGGGAAAAATACGGCAAGATAAGAATCACACATTATATGCAGTAGCAAAAATTAATCATAACAGGAGAAAGCAGAACAAAACATTTCCCACGCATTTTTGATGGGGTAAAGATATGTTTTTTCAGGAGGAGGGTGGTAGATCCAAGTAAAAAGAAGAAACCAGCCCCCCCCCCCCCCCCCCCCCCCCCCCCCCCCCCCCCCCCCCCCCCCCCCCCCCCCCCCC